>JAFMSR010000014.1:3090212-3182712 GCA_022818135.1 Saxidomus purpurata | reverse complement strand
CTTCTATAAAATTATTTCCACCAGAACTCATTTGCTCAGTGCGAGCTGTGTGTATCATATAAATTATGTTATTTGCTTAGTTAGGGTAGGAAATCGTGCCAGACACTAAGCTGGTGGAACGAAGACGCCGCTTAATCAAACTTTGATTTACAGAGGTACAAAGTATCTTCTGGTTATTTTCAACCCTGGATTCGTCTCCTCTAATGAAGCTGCCGTGTATTACTTGCCTTAGAGTTGCACGGTAAATGGCTTTATTCCCACCAGTTCAATGTATGGTATAGTGCCTAAGCAAGGAGCCTTGCTAATCTGTATATCTTAGAGATTGATTCCATTCAGCGTATGTCTCTGGAGCACAGACGAAGTGGTAAGAATGTCTTTCGAAATCGAGAATATCGTATTTTGCATGCAACAACAAATAGCTGAAGTCTTTATACACTGTCATGTAATGTACCTATAGTGACAAAATATCAAATAAAAAAAATAATGCTTACCTCTACATAGCATGCGAAATACATTTTGCCTTTGTAACTTTATTGGACCATGGTCAGACTGAACATCAGTCCAGTCTTAAAACGGCACAAAGTGGTTGTAATTCATTACTGTATCTTCCGATACTTGTACTAAATGAACGAACCGCCAAGTCTTTTTGAACATTTAAACTAATGTAATGTATAGAAAATGATTATAACACAAAACAGCTTACTAACAATGACGTTCTAAGTACACGCCATTTAATGTCACATCTAGGAAATATTTTTTTATCTTTTCATCGGCACTGTTGTCAGATTGATGAATTTTCCTTTGGTTTCGTACAGCTGGTAACATTGTTTGTACATCAGAATATATCAAGAGCTCAAGAAGATTTTTTTTGCGAACGTAAAGTGAGGAGAATTATTTATGACGCAGACATTTAGGGACTTTTTCCTCGTGGAATCGGATTAATCAGTATTATTACTAACGATTTGGCAGATACAAAAGGTCTACGAGTATATCAAAAAACAGTTTCATATAAAATCATCGGAGCTAGTATTTTCATGCGTTCAACTTGCATCGTATGATTTCAAAATAAGGTAAGTGAATTGATGTTATTGCTGTTAACTGGGATTTATACATAAAAAATTACATACATAATACAATCGACTAAAATTCATTTCTAACTACAAATTCAAAACCAAGGTAGCACGAACTGAAAATAAAAATGAAGATAACGTCTAGATAACTACATGTATAGAGAATGAAGGTGACCAGCAAACGTTTTAAAAGAGTTACATTACATACGTTTTAACTCCTTCCCACCATCAGAAAATTACCAAAGTAACATGAATCTATTACAGAGTTTTTACTTCTGATGGATTTAAAGCTGCTCGCTCTCAGTTGCCGTTGAAAAAAATATTTTCAAAAAAATTGAAATCCTTATTCATAAGTATAAAACTAAAGGCTGGAATAAAAAATAAGCAAAAATCTAGGTAGGAATTTTCAGAAATCGATTGAAAAGGTCGGTTACACGGCACCGCTACACTGTATGTTTACATTGAAATTTCAAAAGCGTTTGCAACACTTTTGAATTTGGTAGCGTATTTTTCGAAATTTAGAGATGTACGTGACATAAATGTATCCTGGAACCTTTTAATATCACCATATGTTCTAAAACCAGACATGTACCTTAGTGTAACTACTTTACGTATTTTCAAAGTATTGTATGTGTTGTTAGCAGCTTTTCTAAAGGTCCACTACTAAGACCAAATCAAATTTTCTTTTTCTTTTAATCCTGAATTGTAACAGGCGTCTTCGCAGAAGGAAAATATGACATACTGCATCGAATGTGACCATATTGTGACAAAGATTTGAGTCTAACAAAATAATTAATAAATTATATTTTGCATTTTCTAAAACGAAAGTAGGTTTTCCAGTTTTCAAAAATCTTTGTAATTTACAAAAAATCTCACAAAAAGAGGCCATTAATAGGTTGTATATGAATAAGCATGCCTATCTTTAAATAAAATTGAAAGAGTTTAACTTCCAATGATCAGCAACATACATTTCTGATGGTTGATAACATGAAAAAAAGCGAAAGTAGGACAAAAAGACCACCCAGGTCAATCTTGTGAAATACAAAAACATTCACTCGTTTTTCTGCAGCATTATTTCAAACAGGGAATGCTCAACGGCTATTGTAAAGTTTAAGAAGCCAGTTTAAAACTGTATTTCCCTGTTATAATTTCAGAAATTCTATTTGGTATTAGTAATGGACCTTTAATGTATTTGTAAATGACCATCTTGACTGTAGTAATACAACTTTAAATGATATACATTTCACCTTGATGAAACTTCGATAAAGAAATATGGTAATGCAACTTTAAAAAATCTCTTAAATCTTTAAACAAATAAAAAGCAAATCAAATGATCTTGCTCATGACTTATAAATATGTCACTAAATTGAGTTAAATCACGTTTTTAACAGAACATACAACTAGGGACACCTCCCGTCGCCTAAAATTTAGCAGTTTTATATAAAATTAAGGAAAATCTATTTGAACGTTATGGGCATTTCTGTATAATTACGGGTTATAACCATCTATCACATATGACATATAAATTCTTAAAAGCAATTGGAAGACAGATATACATACGATATTTGACACGAGTAATAATGTATAAATCTTCTAAAAGCTTTCAGTACAGGATGTTATCCCATAAGTAAGCCTTGTTCAAACGTTGGCAACTGGCAAGATATTCTAAATAGTTTAGTAGCCATTAGTTGGTAATTTATTTGAGTAGACATCAAGACATTTTACAACAATGTATAGGTCATCGTATCTAGAAGATTTCTAAATATAACATAGAAGATATAAACCTTATTATGTTCTCCTCCTAAGACTTCAAACATTTACGACTTACTTAGAACTATTAAAAGTCATTTTCTATCTAATACCCTTATCATACCAATCAACCGATAGTACAAAACAAAAGGGGGTAAGCACGTCAACCTACTCATGTTTAAATGATAAATCTTTCTAATTGAACTGATTGTCTTAGATAGGAACATATTTGCTTTGTAGTTTCCGTTAAAGGAATGTGTCATGTCTAACCAACTTTAGAAACGATTATTATTCTGCATTCAAATGAAGACATAATAAAACAACACGTGATCTGCATATACCAGTATGACAACTCTTCCGTTATAGGTTTCTTTACAATTTTGCTTTCTCAAGAAATTCATTTCCCACAGATTTTGTGATAAACATATGTTTCCATGCAATATGCAACATAATCTAGTGAAGTTCAATGTTTGTTTGTAAAGTTTTATTTCCAATAAAACAGAAAACACTGATAAATAAAAGATAACACAAAAGTTAGAAAGTTAATAGAAAAGCACTGAAACTTGAGTGGTTGCAGATGGATTTGCGTTATAGATGAATTATATATGTTTTGTCAGACAAAATTCCTGCGGTATTAAGTGAAGTATGTCATTTCTTTACCTTTCACTTTTTTATGTACTGTTAGCAGTAATCTGAAGTGGATCTCAAGGTTTTGAGTTAGGAAATGTGTATTAAAACTAGCCTAAAGTGTTATCAAAGGGAAACAGTAATATGAATGTATACAAAAAAGTGTACTAAATAAAACTGCAGATGAACATTTATAGCGATTCAAATGGTCTGGCGTATATTTTGAAGGGTAAATTTACACAATTCAGCTTAAGACATAAACAATTTTAGAATAAAATAAGCAGGTGCTAGAACTAATTTGCTACTGGCATTTTACGCAGTTTGGCTAAATAATCATAATCGTTGAACAAAACTGAATGGGTATTGCAGTCAGGTAAAATAAAACTCCTTAAATGCATGGGAGTCATATTGCAGGCTTAAGAAGTTTATCAGGGGAGAAATCCCACGGTCGGACTGGACAATGTAACCGAACGAACGAACAAACTACTCCTAGAACTCGAAATTTTGCGAAAGGTGAGGAATTTTATTAATTGCCAATATCACTCATGCAATTGAAAGGAAAATGCTTTGGGCTATTTCTGTATGTTTAAGTAGATTGACGAGAGCATGTGGAGCGCTTTACGATGGTCCTTTATCCTGACTAAGGCAGGTCGCCGAATGAATTGTATTCATTTACCTAAAATATAATCGCTGTTCCATGGACTGATTTTGTAATTACATACAAAATAATTTATCTGCAAAGTAGACACTATGTGTGCAGCCAAAATAGCAATTTAAAGAAAAGAACTGAGCAATTTCCACCACATTCAGCAGATTATATTATCCTCATAAAATGCTGCATAAATATTGACATTATAGCGAAAACGCTTTGCTCTCTTATTTCCCTTGAGATATTTATATAACATTGTAAACACTGAGCATTTACCAGCATGTAGTCTATAACAACAGTTTTATTGGAACGAACGAAGGAAATATGTCATAGGGAAGAGAAATCTATCTTTATTCCTGCGATTCCATATTTGTAAGCATTGCAATGATAACACAATTTGATAAGTTAGGTTTGAATTACAGTACACTCCGTATATAAGGACTCTGAATATGGCGATATTCGGAAAATAAGGAACACAATATCAGGGCATGCTCTTCCCATTCTTTATTCAATATGAAAATTCTTTATTGATATAACATACTCCGGATATAAAGAACAAATTTAGATGGTCCTAATGAGTTCACTGTACTGTGAACGAAGTAACAGGCGTAGACACAGTTCCGTTACACTCAAACAATTTGGTATTAATGACTAGCCTGTATTAAGGGCCATTTATACTCTTTAATACAACATTATATGTTAAGTACACTACAGAAGGCAGTTATACACTATCCCTAAGTTGAGTTTTTCTTCATATTCATTGCCATATATATATATCAAGAATATAAGTTGACTAGACTTAGCAGTTTTGTGATAATACTCACGGAGCTTTTATAATCGTAATGTTATTTGTAAAAGTTAAGTGTAAGACAATTACATGTAGCTAAGAGTAGAAAAGTCATCTGTACATGGCATACGCGAAACTAGGAGCAAAAGCTTGATTATAATTGATGCTAAACCATGCTTCATGAAAGGATATATATGCACCTGATTAAGTATCGGCATTGGACGATATAACTCTCGACATTTTGTCAGGAATCTGTATAATTAATTTGTTTTGTTTCTATAACTATTGAGTGTTGGTATGTTCGGGGCAATCACTTATACATCATGCTTGGCAGTACATCAGGTAGAAGCATTGGTGCAAAAAGGTCAAAGGTTAAAATAAATGTGTGTAGTTGGTAACGATGCAGGAAATGACTTTCTCATTCATTGTTAGTCGGAACATGTTTTTAGTATTGTAGTTGTAGTCTAAGATTTCATATTTTCAGATAACCTGTGCTTTTAGGATTGTTGGACGTATGTCGTCATCCGTCGTTCACATTTATTTTGCTTCAAATGACATCTCCTTTGAAACTACTAGAGCAATGTTTATGTAACCCTCGTACTTCTTGCATTAAGCTTTTTTTAGCATCCCCTGACTTATTTAGCAACATCTTAGCTTCCGAAGAAGAGAGTGAGTTCCCCGACTACTGACAACACAAGCAGCCTTTGGCATCCTCTCGCGACCAGTGGCTTTCATCTCAACTATTGAAATCATAAGCGACATGCCATAGTTGAATTTTGTGGCAGTCACTGACTTTCCCTCGAGGCTATTAACTTCTTTACCGACTAGTGACTTTCCCTTGCAGCCAATGAATTTCTTACCAACTACTGACCCCCGAAAGCAACAAGAGACTGCCTTAGGTAAGTGCACTGATACTCAGGTGAGCGATATAGGGCCATTATATTCCATTGGTTACATACACTGACACATATCGCTATTATGCTAACACAGGTAATCCAGGTATACAATACTGGTCAACTTGTCAAGTTCTGGCAAACATTTTACATGACTTCTCTCTGAAAATCGGTCAACGGGTCATAATCTGAAATGCACGAGACATGGCCTTTTGTGTGCCTTTTTTAGGTCAAATAAGTAATGCCATCTTTTTATGCAAAAGATCTTACTATTTATCATAAAAATATAACTTTTTTGTGTACAAGTGCAATCGTGATTTAGCAAAGAAATATAATTACTCAATTACAGGAATGTTTTAAATTTCATGCCCTGTATAATAGCCGGTGTCGTAACGTCGCAATATGGTTTTATAAAACGTATCAATACACCTTTCTTACTGGTCAGATTATTTTGTTAATACATATTGTATTTTTGTCAATAAATTACATAACAAAAAAGAAAATTTTACGACAGTCTGCATCGTTCTCATTGATTATTTAAAGATAAACTCACAAAGGCACGACAGGCTACGCTCATTCAACTAAAAACGATGCAACCTTAGGCTATTAGATTATCACAGTCATCGTAAAACGTCCTTTCTATTTCATACCAATAAATATTGATATTAATGTTCTTTTGTAAAGATTCATAATTCTAATATATCACATATGCAGCGAATGAATCCTGGTTGCGCTGTTACGATTGTTGCGATCAGCTGTATTTCCACATGGCAATTCATTACTTTGTATTTCTGATTTTTTTTAATTTCTTTTCGTACGAACTTTTCGTGACATGTAAGAGTTATTTTTTCGTGGGTATTGTTCAGGTATAGAATAAACGGAAAAAAGTGTTGTGAAAATTTGCTGTTCAGATGTTGGATAGCTGTATTTATACAGTCTTATAGGCCGTCGGTAAATATCACATACCTCAGGTCCATTTTGAATGAGTAAAGGGACATTAACAACGACATAGGGGCTCTATATTGTGGTGTATTTTACATATTCATAGTGTAAAAGTTTGTTAAAAGAAGTTCTGTACTTCTAGTACTGCTTTATTAAGTCCTTTATATGATAACAAACATAATCTCCATGTTATTTATACTCATATCATTTAGTTTCTATTACGATATTAACAGATACATGTATAACTAATATAGAGCACTGTTTTATTTTAATTGATAAAACATGTCTACAAGCCATCTGATTTAGTCAAAGATTCAGTGAGGTGTGCCCGTAATGAACATTTTTGCTGCGTTCGTTTACAATTGTTCATAATCGTTTTATGATCGTACCATGGATGATTTATATTACAGTCGGAAATACTCCTCTAAGAAGAATTGCTAATCCCTCTAGAGACAGCTACAACAGACAGGTTTACTGTTTCAGATCAGCCGATATCAATTAAAACTAATGCTAAAAGTACAATTCCTGTATTGGTTAATTGACTGACAAATGAACAATTAGTCATACATTGTATTGTCTTAACAACAAGAATCGTTGAGGTAAATGAAAATATTGTTATCCCGCCAATTCTGATAAAATGACACGGGATACAAGGTTCGTCTTTGGTTGACTCAACTTACTTATTTTAATAGTTTGCTCCACAATTTAGCCATGTAATAATTACGCAAAGAATGTTATTTCTTCACGAGTTTCGTGTTGTGTTTGGTTGACAAGATGATTAAGTTTAAATTGTTGCAGCAAAGATGACGGAACGACATTTTATGTTCTGAGTATATTACTGGCCCTTAAAGGGCCATGATTTAAACAATAAACTTTGAAACTTTGTCATCTTTGCAAAAACGAAAGATCAAGAAGTGTGCAGCTGTTCTTTCTGTCTCGCAGTGCTTCATGTTCTTTTAGAAGAGCGGGGTCTACACACAAACTGAATAATTATATGTTAGTGGGGATGATTAAACAATAAGATGTTAATGACTATATGTCGTTGAGGTATCAAGTGGCTGAATAGGCAAATCGAAAGTTTGCTTGCATGAATGAAATAGAAAATGAAGTATGGATCAGTGACTAAAGGTAAACTCCAGCCTGCAATAACTACATTCAATAATTAATTACATAATTATGAGCCGTAAGATGAATAAGCATAGGGTATTTATATCGACTTTAAATTGAAGAGGGAATAAATTTATGTGAAATTAACTTGAAAAAGGCTTCTCTATATCGTGCTGTACTAATTGAAGCATAAGTGATTGTTTCCTATCGGATGCTTTTTAAAACTTTTAAGTTAGAAAATTGTTTAAGTGTTTCCCAAAATTGATCATATTTTTTCTCAAGGCTTGTGTTCTATTACGTGCGTGTGGTAAATTTTTACAAGTGTATTTTCTGGTGTATTTAGAATTATATGTACACAGCGGAATTGCTCGGTTGGCAGTTGGACGTGAGGTATGTAGTTTGATCTTATAAAGGTTTATGCGAAACCAAAATTAAAACAAAAACAGCCAAAATTGTATCCTAAGTGCCTGTTAATTTTGGGCGAATTAATACTGACTAGAGCTTTTCGTAAAGGTATATTTCGTGTGCCCTTGGATTACGAAGATCACGTTTAGTGCAGATACGATGGGGTTAACTTGTCTGGATAGCGTAATAACTGCTCTATGTGAGTTTAGTTGTGTAATCGAAGCTGAAACTTAACATAAGAGTGTTCAGCATTATTTGTACGTAAAATTTAGACTTGACTGAGGTTTAAAGCCTTTCAATGTCCTCTAGTCCTTGGATGTAAAACCTTAACTTCGATTTTAGTACAACTAGATCATTTTTGTTACACCGAATTGAAAATCAAAATAACTTCCATCGTTCACCCAGATAGAAGTTTTATCTCAAGAACTCGAAACCATTTATTAGCTTACTTGAATTTGAAAAAATTGGCGAGTTAACATGCTTGTTGATCCACATTGAACCTAAACGAGATTTCGTCTCCAAGAAAAACATGCTTAAAAAGTTTCGTTTGAATGCACTCAAATTGGTGCTGATCTGCTAAAAGCGTATTAATTTTTTTTTACTAACCCCCCTACCTAAAAATGAAATCCCTCCAAAACGGTTAACAACACCCAGGAAGAAGCTACTTCTTTGAATACATTGTACTTTCATGACAATTAAAACCGTGTACACACTAAACTATAATTCATTTCGGCACCCATCTTTAAATTGTCTTATACCTATAATTGATATATATTTCCAACTGATCGGGTCAAACAGCAAATACAACACTCATATCTGTAATGCACTTATGTAGGTTCATCAGTTGCTGGACAAAAGCCATATGACTCAGGTAGCATATACCATAGTTTAAAGCGGGAAAACTGTTTGTTTTTTTTTATACATACATACATAACTTTTAAAAGCACCGCACCGAAATCACGTTCACAATCAATTATAAATAGAGTACTCATCCTAACTGATACCTGTTAGCGTCATAAATTTTGACAGTTCACTTAAACCTTGTAAGTGGTTCGGATGAAGATTATAGAACTACCATGTTTTAGAAGTATAAGTGTCTGCCTACGCTAAAATTGAAAAGCATTTTTCATCACAATAGCCAAAGCTTTCCAAAATATTTCGTTCCTGTTCTTAATGAATTTTCTAGACAGAACAATTATCTCTTGTAGAGTGTCCAGATGTGAGTGCGTATATAACGTACGAGTAATAAAAATGCACGGATTAGACATGTATTATAATAGTTCAATTGTGTTTTCTTTTGCATAAAACAGGGATGCTTCAGTTTTCTTCTGTTAATATATGAAAGTATATGCGATCTGTCGGATTTAGATTTAACTTATTTGTTTCTTTAAACTTCTCGACATCAGCTTAGAATAGGAGGTTAAACCGGTATGTGACGGTGATTAGCGACTTATATCAATTGATAAAGCGGTACATTTTGGTGAGTGGGATACCAACTTATGACTGGAATAACTATAACGCGCAATATCAAAATTCACATAACACATCACCCCGCATTCTTTACACCAAGGAAATTTGTATCACAGGAAAGTTAAAAACTGTCGTTTGTTAATGAAAATTTGTTATTAATCTAGGAGAGAATTAAACAGTGGTAAATTATAACACAATTTCTAAAAAGCAGAACGTGTCTTTACATCAGTTTAAAATCGGCTAGACATGTAAAAACTTTATAATTTTCAATTAGAAACAGGTATCTTGCCAGTGCTGTTTAATTTGAATACGTTACAAGTACCCGAAAGGTCAATGATTAAAAATAATGAAAATTAAGAAAATTGTTTCTTGAACTTCTAATTGGCATTGACATAATAGTTTGAAATATTACAAATGTACATAGTTCTATAGGTCTAGAATGTTAGGATAATTAAATAGCGAATACTTATAATAACTAAATTATACGCCTTGTACGTGGTAATTTAGAGCTTAATATCTTCGCAAATGACCGTTCTGCGAATTTAACTCTGTTGGTATGTCGTATGACCAAGTGCGAAACATGTTACATATTACACGTAAAATAATACTATTTTGTTCATACTAGCTAGTATGTCCACTTGTATCGGAAACCACCGGTCTATTTGCTGTCATACTGGTGCAAATGTATTACAAACTCTTCAAATAACACGCGAGGTATTTCCGCTCATTAAGTAACGAATTCTTATTTGTAACGTTTGATTGTATACTCTTAATGATAAAAATACGGTAGTACATCTGTCCTTTTTCAGTTAATCAGAACAGAACAAAAAGAACAAGTAACTAACAATATGAAGTAGATATTCATAAGAACTAGTAATGTTATAACATAGATCCTTAGCGTTAAGTATTTACTACGTGTGTGTTTCTTTAAGCAACAACTACGAAATTTTTGCTTTTCATTTTGCAGTTAAGAGGACTGTAACAGACATCTCAACAGATACAAGACTGAAATAAGCACAATGATTGACAGTCCAGAATCTCGGTCACCACGGACACCTCACAGATCACCTAGGCTACAAAGGCAGCTTCATGTTCCTTCGGAGTTTCAAGATGAGCAAGGTAAATTGTGTCAATGTCAAAGAATCGCACAAGTAACACCTATATTTTGAAATCATACATATACAGTAAACTAGCAACATGCTTGTATTTTAATAATCAATGCTTGTGAAATAAAACAATTACAAGGCAATAGTCATGTTATATCGGCGGTTAAGTGTTTTCCTAATAGTAATCTCTTAAATCATAAAATGATAGGAATGGATAAAGAGGAACCTTGCATCTCGTCAGACTCGAGGAATTTTATTTAAGGTCGATATTGTTAGTCTAAGATGTATAATTTGGGTTATATACCTACAATATAATGCTAATATTCCCACTCAGATTCATCTTATTTATATATGTTTAATGAAGAAAATATAGCCCACAAGTTTATGGTATACAAAACTCCTAGCCGGTCATAGAACTTTGATATAAAAGATAACGTAAATAAAAATAGGTGCATTGCAAGTTAATAAATCAGCTTTGAATCTTTCACATGTTTTCTCCTCTACAACTACATAGAGATCATGCATGATACGTTATCAAAATTCACAGGCTTTATCTTGTATGTTACATGCTGACAAACGTTTTAGCCAAACACATGATACTCTAATATAATCACTACTGTGCTGCTATAATAGCATGCTGTAATGTTTCTAAGACGTATTCACTATTCTTTTAACGCGGAATAATTGTGTCTTAATATTATGGATTTATTCGCAAACTCTTGCTGTACAGATGATTATATAAAGTTGGTTCATGATTGTAATACACCTATTCTGTCCTTAACTTCAAACAACAAGAAAATGTGTTCATTTACCCTCATATGACGTTAGACAAACACTAATTTGATAAAAGACGTATGTGTTAATCATATATGTTCTTTCTAATATAATCAAAGAAAAAAAAAATCATATTATATATGATAAAATATGTATGTTTCTGCAAATTGGTAATTAGCAGCAAAGATAACAGGCGCAGAAAAACATTACCGCAAACTCACCGTGTTAAGACATCTTTCAAACCATTGTCGTAAAGTTGGCAGTTGGACAAAGACGTTTATTTTCATATTCTCAAGGAAAACTCGTTGTTTTCTCTGTGCCATAACATTTCCTCTCAGCATATTTACTGATTTGTGATTTATTAGACATTTACAAGTTCACTTCATATCCTTTTTACATTTAGAAATCAGACATCTTATGAGTTGATTGCAAGAATACCAATTACTACTGCTCAATCTCCTAATTAGACTGACTCTGTACTATAGGATTCTGATGTTTTCATATGTTAGATCAGTAATTGTATTCACGTGAACCGAAAAAATAACCACGGCATGAAAAGTAACGCGTGTGAATGAGGTATTTGCTGTATATTCTTCGTTCAGTAATAGATTTCGTAAAGATATCTTATTTTTTCTGACATCGAATATAATCATCTGGCTTGCGGAATCTTGCGAATGTTAGGCATAAAGTGACGGTAAATTGCGAGTGCGTTTTGGGACATGTACACCTATGTACATGCGTTGTCTCAAACCTGGAGTTACCAACCTTTACACACTAAGGAGGAATATTGAACCTAATTATATTCAATAAATTTAAGTATTGGATTACAGAAGATCTGATAGAGTACGTATCTATTTTTGTAGTGTCAGTCATTTCAAATTACATTATTTGTTTTGATTATAAAAATAGATGCCATATTGAATTACATTTGACTAATTTGAAATCTTTATGTTATTACGTCAGCATGTTGACGAGATTGATAATTTTAATAATTTGTTTCTTCTCTTTAACTTTATTTGGATTTAGTTTGTCGCTTAAACACATTATCTAGTGTCAATAAAATTCAACGTTATTACAACTATGCCGCCAGCGAAGCGTGAGTATACTGTCTGTTCTTTGGAATTGTGCGTGACGGTTTAAATGTCGATTCATCATAACCATTTGGTATAGAAAGAAATGCAAGTCGCATTACAAAGTCGCATTACGTATACAAAATTGCATTGCAAGTCGCATTACGTATACAAAATGCAAAGATAAGATGTGTGTAGATGTATTAATATTTTGTGATCTTTTTGTATTGTAAATTGCAGAAGTTTAGGATGGTTTATTATTACAGCTTGAGGTTATGACAATTATTTAAATACATTTTACATGCACGTGAGACTTGATATCAAAACGGTTGTTTTATTGTATTTATGGCGACGGCGGAAATAGCTGAACTATGAAAATATCACCAATAAAGTTCGTTTTACTTATACATGTACTGTTCTGTTAAGAAAAGTCAGAAGTTTTGCAGCTTAAGACATTAGATTTAATCGTAAGTTTAAAGGGTAACGAAAGTCAAAATAAAACTTAGCCAGAAATCAAAGATCTTTTTAACATAAACACATAGTTGAAAGAATATTTGAAATCGGATAAAAAATAATAGATCTATGAAAAATAAAAGACTAAGTACTATAAGACATGCCCCTTTTTCATACTTT
Organism: Saxidomus purpurata; assembly: GCA_022818135.1. Classification (NCBI taxonomy): domain Eukaryota; kingdom Metazoa; phylum Mollusca; class Bivalvia; order Venerida; family Veneridae; genus Saxidomus; species Saxidomus purpurata. The sequence continues at coordinate 3,169,430 of JAFMSR010000014.1, read as the reverse complement.
AATCTTGAAACCCATTTACTCTTTTTTCATGATTGTTTTTTCACCTGAAGTTGGTTACATCAATTAAGTGTCATATAGGTTAGCATATTTGATATATTTTTAACTTAGCAGTAATAATTGCATGAATAGTTAATTACAGCACGAGTTTAAAATAACAGCCTCCATAAACCTTAAATTTTAGATTTTCAATATGCAATATCTTCACATTTGATACTCCGAATTTTGAAATTCTTTCAACAGTGTGTTCCTCTTAACCAGTTTTTCAATTTGAAGTAAAATTATTTTCTGACTTGCCTTTCCCTTTAAGTCTGTCCCTCAAAATCGGTCATTTTATGGGGAGGAAATTAACCCACACTCTGTTGGTGGCAATTGATTTCCGACAATTGTGTATCTGATCATATCTGCGCTGTAACTATATTCCTCCAATCAATTTACAGTACAGCCGGGCTGGTACTCTGGGTTAGGGCTAGATGTTTAGTTTGTAAATAAAAATGGATGTTCATATGTGACAAAGACTAAAGTTCTTTTCTAAAGAATAACTGTTCAGAAATACAAGATAAGTTTAATAGTATTATATACAATTAAGTACAAAGATTATCCGACCATCCAGTCGCTGGACCCGGTTATTTCTGGTTCAATTTGGATAGGGACCTAGAAAACATCTCATTTGTTCTCGTATAGGAACTTTCTTTTCACTTGAAACGTCCTTAATACTATTTCACCTTACTTGCACTGTATTATATTGCAACCGAGTAGCAATATAATAATATATTTAACGTAAAAGCAAACGTACGCGTATTGAACAATCTCCGCAAAGTTGACATTGAACGTTGTATAGAATCAACATGAAACAGTACGTTTAATCATGTCACATAACAAGTTTAGCCTTAGCCTGCCAAAAATAATTTGATTATAAAATCAGCCACATAAGAAGTTTTGCCTTAAGCCTTCCGAAAATAATTTTGATAATGAAATAAGTAACATAACAAGTTTGTACGGAAGCATATTAGGAACACTTTGTCTTAATTTTATGCATTATGTACTATGCATCACCTGTTACGTATTATGTATTATTAAATACGTCTTAGATTTTACATATTACCTCGTAATCGTAGAAGTGAAACGTCCATATTGGATAACAAAAATGGTGGACGGAACACGCATGACATGTGAAAAGTGAAGAAGAAATTACCGATAAGTACAGAAGTACATTATGATGTATGACTTTTGTGTTGCTTCTTGTGACTACGCACTTCTGACTTATGAGTTACGACTTATGACTTAAAACTTGCTAGCACTTGTGTCTTCTATATTACGACTTTAAGCTTATGGTTTACTAAGCAAGATCTACTTTGAGCATCATGTCATATTTACTTGGCTGATAGAGAGGATACCCATTAACTAGGTCAAAGATCTAGGTCTTTGTAGGCTTTAACAGAATATCTGTTACTAGTAATCAGAAATGTTTGCCATACGGTGCCTAGATTGGACTGGTTGTTCATGTTACTAGTAACAGATATTCTATTAAATTTGACAATGACCTAGACCTTTGACCTTTTAGTTATCAGAAATATTTTTGGCTTGAAGTTTAAAGCAGGTCTTGCTTAATATGCTAAGACATAAGTCAAAAGTCGTAACAAATAAGTCGCAAGTGCTAAGTCATATTAAGTTGTTACTCGTAATTCAGAAATGCAAAGTCACAAGTAGTGACACACAAGTTGTAGCTCAAAATGTACTTCTGTCATTTATAAATCTGTAATTACTTCTTTACTTTTCCCATTTTTGCTATCGTAAATGGTCGTTTTCCACGAGCAATTGCTACGACTACGAGCCTAGTACGAGGCAATAGGTAACATCTAGACGTAGTTGATAGTACTCAATAATACATAATACAAAATACATAAGAGGTTATGCATAAAGCATTATACATTATGCATAACAATTAAGACAAAATGTCCCTAATAGGCTTCCGTAAGTTTAGACTTTCATCTGCCAAGAATAATTTTGATAATAAAATCACCTATTCTATATAAAGCTATGAATCATTCAATATATATTCTGATTGGCAAAATCGAACATACGAACTTTGCATTGATACAATCGAAATAAATGCCCTCTGTTTGATATTTACTCTGTTCAGAGTGTTACCAAACAAGTTACACGAATGGTGTTTTAAATAGTTGTGTTATTGAAAACGACTCATAAATAAACCATGCAAACCGGAAATAAACACTTTAGCTGTTTCATATTATATAACGTCTGAATTCACCTAGCGCAATGAAAGAGTAATTGTTATACATTCAATCCATATTTAATAAGCTGAATAATTTTCGTTTTAAATTCAAATTTAATTCTGATATTCTATAAACCCGTGGTTTCTCTGGTAAGATGTGTACGTAAGATCATTTTACTTTGATACACAAACAAACAGGATTGTCAATACAAAGTGTTGCTAGGAAATTGCTTAGGAAGAGATATGTGTTGTATCTATGGACAAGTTATATTGGAATTCTAGAGAAATGTTTTATGATTCCACTTTTGTATGAAGTTGTTTTAGAAAAGCTGGATATTTCGTTTTGAGGTAAGGGTCAAAATACTTTCCTTCAAACTAAATCAGTTTAATTACAATCATTGGCAAAGCATTTTGATAACATTAATATTTCATTAAAATACCTGAATTTATTTTTTACATGGAAAATGGTCGGTAGAAAACACATGGAAAGCATACTTAAAGATTGCCTAAACATAGACTATGTATTAGTTTAACCATATTGAATTGCAGTATAACTTTACAATATTTAATGATAATTTGTGTAACGACAACTAAAGCAAAAGGGTTGGAAGATAAATTCTATCACCATTATCTGTTGTCCTCCCATAGACCACGGATGTATTGACTGCAGCGGATCACAGCATTTTAAAAGAATAATGTTGTCACTCTCATTCAGGTTTGATATTTTATCACGTGGTTAGGTCTCTAAAACGGACACCAAGAACATAGCTACCACAACATAGAACTAGGTATTATTTTCATTTATAATGAAAAAAAAAAAAGACTGAATTTATTTTTTAAGACGGTATCAAAAACAATGAAAAATTGGGCACAAAAGCAACTGTTTAGATCATACATTAATTCCTATGTCTTTATTGATTGCAATGGTAACATATCTTGTTCTATTTTGAAATTTAATCAAATCCGTCAACCAGGTCATCTTAATAATGCATCAGTGTTCGTTGTTTTTGATGATGATAAAATCCCAATAAGTTACAATTTTAATAATGGCACGGATGGATCAATAAACTGCCCGACATCTTAGTCTTTCTTTGCCTATAAAGCAACATGATTGAGAATTTGGAATAAAGAAATACGATATTTATTTGCTATATCTAAATGTTCTGCTATACGGTCAATAAAGCAGTTCTGCAGACCTCTGCAGTCCTAAATGAGAAGATGAAATTATAAAGGATGTATGATGAAGCACCTACTAGTCTAATCCAATACCGAGTATAATCGCAGGAGTAGTATGCTGACTATCTAGTCATCGACCTGTAACTTGTGTTTATCCTTCAGTTTCGAATAACCTTGATTGTGCGATATCTTACTTTGATAGCATGGCATAACGGAAAAGAAGTTGCTTACTTCTTAATATCCTTGAAGGTTTTGCCTTTTCTTCTTTCCAGATATTTCTCCACTAAAAAGTAAGAAACAATGATTTACGCACACATGCTTACTACTTTTCAGATATATTTTGTGAAGCAGTTCGACAAATAGGACATGTTATGTCACTTTACCTCAGGTTTAACAGTTCTTTTAATATATTTTTTTATAAATCTCTTGATAGCATCGTCTGAAGCTTTGAACGCAGATTAAGATTTTTCTAATACCTTTATTCTTCTTGGAATTACTTTTCATATATAAAATTCCTCCTATAAAACAGCACATGGTAGTATTAAGTGAATCATTGATCGACTATAATGCGCTTGACTGGTGTTAACTGGATACTTTTGAAGTACTGGGTGTGGAAGATCAGACGTTTGCGCATTCTAAGATGCACGGACTATGTTTGCATTTACACTTTTTTAACTAGAGACGTTGTAATATGCTGTTTGTGTAGATTGTACCACACTTGAAAAGAACTTGTACCACAGGAAGTGTGTGTGTGTTGTGGGGGTGTGGGGGGGGCTAAAAGACTGCACCCTTTAATTTCTGTATGACGGTATGCAAAGAAGAAAGTAGAAGAACAGGTTACAATACACATATTATCTGGAAAAGTGTGCGATTGCTCACAAGCTTTATTATTAATAACGACACTTATTATAATGTTATCATGGCACGCAAAAGTCGTTTTTGTGTTCATTATGTTTGAAGCGGTTTCCTCATGCATACAAAATATGGCATAATCGATAGGACATGTAAAGCAATCTTTCGGATTAATATATACTGTAGACGTCGACATTATTATTTCAGTATTCTCGTATAGTTCGTTTTTACTAATTTTCGCAAATGAACCATATGCCAAAGCTATAAATATCGCAAAGTATTTCACCAATTTTTAAGCTCGATTGCGGTATCAACTACTCGACCAGTTAAAAAATAAGATAAATAAGAAGCTAATTATTAGAACAAATGAGCAAAAAAAACAAAAACAACAACAACATAAAACCCTTTTTGTTAATTTCTATGCTACATGGGTACATCCCAACAAAAACATGTCTTTGGTCTTTGTGCTTACATGCACTTAGTACAACTCTTCACGTGTTTTTCTTGTATTACCTGCATATCATTACTTATCGTTTGTTTGTATATGTTTAGCATCCTTCGGTGTTATAACAGAGTCCAGTTACCTAACGTATTTCCGTTACTTATTACAAACATATGCAGGCATCGACTTTCATCATGTGCCTGACAATTTAGTTTTTTGTTGTAACATAGAAAGAGTGGAAGGGCCGAGATTGAGCACGTGACCTCTAGATTGGCACATTTACAGTTGCGTCATCATACTTTGCCATATCACGCAGTACATTATCTATTTTAACAATAAAGTATAATGGTTTTAACTACGGAAATGCAAAACTTACGTGTCGCCTTCGAGACACCAAGAAGGATAGAAATAAACGCATGTCAGGGAAATAAATACAAGTAACACATCTAATAGCCCGACAGGTTGGCTGACTTGTCCCGCAAGCGCTTTAACTACTACACCCAATTAACAGATGCATAACAATAATTAGGCAGGGAGTTTTTCTTGTACTTTGCCTTATGAAAACAAATTCATTTAATCCGTCTGCGCATCAGAAATTAGTTTTATAGTTATATTTTTGTCAGCTAAAGAAAAAAATAATCATAAAAACGCTTTGAGTATAGATTACTAGAAATTCTAACACAAGCGGCTGTTTTTCCTATATAAACATATAGGGAAAAGCCTGTATTTTATTTTACGATAAAATACAGCACGTTTTTCCAAGGACGACGTGCCTTAAATGACGTAACGACGTGACGTATGTAAACAAGCGCGTCCAATCGTATCTCGCGTTTAAAGGTTACAATGGTGTACTGCTACGCGTTAAATAAAGTTCGGGATTGTTTTCAAAGAAAATAACGTGTTAGAATCGAAATAATAAATTGTTCCCTATATTTTATCATTGAATAAAATACAGTCAGTCATTTGGATGCGAAAAATTAAATCACTCGTGCTACGCACTCGTGATTTAATTACTACGCATCCAAATTCCTGACTATATTTTATTCAACGATAAAATACAGGGAGTCATTTATTATTTCTTAAACAGTTCCTATATAATATTGTGCTCGTTTAATTGACTGTTCACTACATTTAAGATGTAATTTAATGGCAATTGCTTCTTTATACACACTAAATTTAAGTTTGCACTTGTTGGAAGAAATATTAATTGGCAAAACATACGTTCGTAATAAGATTTACAATAAACTCAATGATGCAATCTACTGATTCTTCTATGTGGGAATTTCATGATTAACTTTGAGGAGTGTTGTAAGTTTTAGATTTCCCAGATATTCATAAGTGGAGTTTGTTTTTTCTTAGACGTTGTTTTCATATGAAAGATGTCATTTTTTGCCGTTAACATATGAAGATCAGACAAACTCATTAAGCAACAAGGGAGATAACTATCAGTCATAATTACAAACTTGATGAGGTGATTTGTAAGAGTACGCGGTTTTTGTTCATTGAGAAATCCGAAAAGGGGGTAACTTTCATTCATCAATGTCAAGGGTATATTCGGTTATTATACGGATAGATGGGCACGTTTGTATGATTAAGTCAATGAATCACATTTTTAACAGTGGTTTTCCACGTACTTGCGTGTATATAAACATATGTAAGATTTTCTTCCATTCAGTAAGTTGTAGTAAATCTCTGTTATACTTTGATAATATACCACAAAGTTTGTGAGTTTACGGAGTTTAGCAAAGTAAGTAGATGATAATCCGTTTAGCTGATTACTCCATATAGTCTGTCTCTGAACATTCATATTTTTCAAAACAATTACTGTCATTCTTGCTAGCTTTGTGATGAATATGAGCTCTTCTGCTTTGAAAATTGCGTTTGGATAACAGGTACCGTTAAGTACAAATGAGTGATGGTACTTGTTTTTCAACCCGTACGTCAGGTCGTACAAGTCAGTGTGACGTTAAGATTATGGGCTTGTTTCTTTCTACGAACTATAGATTTATAAGCTTTTTTAAAATCATAGAAACAAAATAGTTCGTACATTTGAACATGTACGACAGTCATCATATCTCCCAGATAACACTTTTCTCAATAGGTGAAGCATCATAGATTTATTGTAATCTATTACGCAAAGGTTTAATTAACGTGCATTTCAAGCCTATCTCTTCATATCTCCCGGTTTCTATTCGTTCACTATGTGCTGATATTCTAATTCTAGTTAGGTTGCACCGATTATTTTTACAGATTATATTTTCTAAATGATACTCCTTACTAAAATCTGTTTTAACATGCCGGTACAACGTGCTCAGAACATTATTATTTTCTATATCTTCGAACCATTTTTGTATGAAACAGTCAACAACTGTCTGTTAATAACTTTACATCATAACATTCTGGTGTAACCCAAACATTAGTCAAACCGATTAAACACTTAACTTTGTACGTCTTTACCCCTTGATCACATTCAATTTGCACCTTTTAAAATGATGTTGCTTTTATTAAGCACTTTAAACCGGTATTTGATAAGATGAACAAGTAGGTGTATATAAAGCGGATCTTTTCCTAATTCGTCATAATTTAAAGCGGATATCTCCCTAATTCGCCATATAACAAATATTTAAAAGTATTCTATCGCGGTATTTCGACTTTGAAAATCGCATAGTTTAAAATAGACCCAACGAAGGAATCAAATAGTTGTAGAGACAAATATGGTTTTAACTCATACGTATTATATTACATAATGAAATATTCATTGACTTCAACGCTTTGCCGTAGAGATACTGGTTATTTTAGACAAAAGATCATGTATAAATAAAAACAACTCCTAGGTAATTGAAATTGCCAACAACTTCGAGTAAAAAGACCCACACAAGTCTTAGACATATTCACTTCAAGTCCCCATATTTCGCAATATTCATATAGATCATTGAGACTTTTTTGCAGATCATCTTGCGACTCACCGATTATAACCATATCATCGGCAAATAATAAAATGATAACGCATTAGTCAAATAAGGAAAGTCCACAGCTTACTCTGTTTTGCAAAAATATTTCAAGATCTTCTAAAAATAAAGCAAACACGGCTGGTGAATTATTTTGTCCCTGTCGAAGTCCTATTGAGATATTGAAGAAATCCGAATAAGTATTACAATGTCGTAAACAAGATTTAACGACCGAATACATTGCTGTAAAAACTCCAAGTATCTTACCATCGAGCCTCATATTAAGGATGTGTTATGAGAACATCCTGTTAAATGACCATTTGGAATACTTTGGATCTCATAGTTGTTCCTATTTTGTACTGTGGCGCAGTGGTTAGAGCGTCTGCCTTGATATCAAGAGGTCCTGAGTTCAATCCCCGAGGGAGCCAAATTATTTTTTCGTTATTTTTTCTTTCTTAGTTATCAAATTGAATAACATGAAAAATTGTGTCATTTTACAAGGTATGAAAACTGTATCTTAATTGTCCTGATTTTTTTCAAGTTGTACAATTACTTGAAAATATAAAAATTGACCGTGCTCATTCTTAAAAGTTCAATATCTCAAAAAGTAGACAGTAAAACAGTTTCATTGTTTCTTATATTTCAGTTCATAAACATGTACTACTAATAGAAGTTTTATAATCAATAGTGATGCCCAAACTCCGAATATTTTGCTAAAGTCGTGTATATTTACATGTGTGCTATGTCTCGGGGCAAAATTAGGCAAATTGAATACCCTAGTTTTTAGCATTTTGACATACAGTTTGTTACACATGTTAAGCTTGCAGAATTATAATACATGTTTCGTAATTCTGCGTTGCTTGTAATACCTTTTGGAACATAGAACAAAAATAAACGTAGAGAAATATTTGCAAACATACCTATTTTAACTTTAAGGGTCCTTTCAATTATGGTCAGTATTTCTAACGTGGGGTTGGGCAACAAAAAACGAAATTAAATTAAACGGTGAAATGTCTCTAAATAATTTTGCACACTTGTCGGTTAACAGATGTAGATTATAAAAATATGAAGTTCAATGTGTTTTTGAGTAGTGTCCATTAGACCCCAACTACATTAAACAGTTTGAACCATAAAGCATTGTGATATACAGAGTCAAAGGCCTTCTTAAGGTCAATAAAAGCACAATGTTAACGTAATTTGCGTGATAATATGTTCAATAAAATTATGTAAGACAAACACTGCATCAACGGTGCTACAACCTTTTCTAAACAGAATTGGGCATCGGACAGAATATTATTTTCGTTGAACCATTTTTCCTTTTTACTAGTTAATACATTTGTAAACAGTTTTCCGAAATTGCTGAGTAGTGTTATTCCACGGTAATTATTCGGATTATTTTTAATCACCTTTCTTGTGAATTGGTACAATGTAACCGTGCGTCCATATTCTGGAAAATGACCGGAGTTAAAAACTTTATTAAACAGACCTGTGATATGGCAAACTAAAATATCAACTGAAGCAAGGAAATGTTCTTAAGTAAGTTTTCACTTGGACAAGAAGCTTTATTTCGATTTAAACAACTTATGGCTGATTTAACCTCGTCGCAGGTTATATGATCATTTAATACGTCAAAGTGGGCTGACTATTATTCATGTCACTGTTCGAAATAAAAATCGTCGACCTCATCTATAACAGTGGCTCTGATATCACCGAAAATATTTGCAAAATGCTCCTTAATTTAATTCACGGGAATGTCAGACCCTGGTGATGATACTTTCTTTTGAAATGTTGTCAAAATTCTTGAGGCTTTTTTAACCTTTGTTCACATAATTCTCTTGATTTCTTACTTTTATGGACTCGTTTCTTTCTACGAACTATAGAATTTTAAACTTTTTTAAAATCAGAGATAAAAAATTCGTACATTTGAACATGCACGACAGTCATCATATCTTGCACATAACACTTTTCTCAGTATGTGAAACATCATAGCTTTATTTCAAATTATTACCTTAAGGTTTAATTAAGGCAGTCACTTTGATTTCGGTCATTCTGAGATTTTTTGACATTTTCGTTGGTAACCAGCCAGTCTTTTCCTCTGTTATTGGTGATTTTACTTGATCACATTGTTTTAAGAAATTTATCTTTGAAAATGTTGTCGTAGTTAAAGCGGGCATCATTGTGCCCCCGAAAAACAAAGACAATTACAGTGTATCTTATTTATAGTATTGGACTAGCTATGTGCAATATTACTATCGAGCAGTTTTCAGAAGTTTGGCTTTATTCAGTTTTTAAGTAATTCGAACATTAGGTGGACACCTTTGTAGATAAAATTCATGTATGATGATGTTATAAAGTATAAATAAAAAACTCGGCGGCTTCGTGTACAACTTTACAATATGCTTATATATTTGAAATGACAAGAGTATCATTTACTAAGAGTAGTGTAAACATCGAAGCGCAAAAAGTAGAGATGAATTATAAAAGTAGGTAAATGACAACGGCAAAAAATCAACAAAATATGACACTTAATATTACAGGAAAGCACATCAAAATTGACGATATTACCATCTGGAGTTGCTTGATTTCAATTGGACCACCGTTAGTTTGTGTACGATTAATTTACTGACAATAGGTTTCTGCGTGAAAGGAATGCGTCGAAAAATATGCCACATATTGTCTAATCTAATAAACACTCTACAAATTGTTCCAAACCAGAGGAATAGCTTCCAAAATAATAAGTTACAAATTTAATTGACTTATTGTTATCTCAACAGCTAATTACCAATGGTAGTGAGCTGGATAGGGAAAAAAATTAACAATACGACATGCATTTCAACATGTGCCATTTTTCAATCAGATCATTTGAATACGTACGCAGGAATATAACAAGAACTTGTTTTTAATTATCAATTATTACGAAATGACACTGTGTGTAAGAGTTAAAACTATTTATTGACTGAAAGAATGCAACAATCTTGTGTATATTTCAATATAATGTTTCCTTAGAAATAACGATTTTCACACTCGGTTCAGTAGATGCTGATTGACAATTTACATGTATACTGTTATTGCTACTTCTTTTGAATTATATAATTGTATGTCTTTGCCAAGAATGTTCAATTTCATGCCATAAATATTTATATAGCAATTACATTTATCGTACTTGACAATAAAATGTGCAAAATGATTTAGTTTTTTTGCTAAAATATTCCTTTGAGACAGACATGCAAATTGCCAATCGTTATATGATCGACGGCGGAAAACACGAAGCTGTTAGTTAATATCAAATCAGTGCCCGATATTACTTTTATGTCTTTTGCGTTTTGGTGGCGAAATAACAATTGTCTGAGTGCTTTCCTGATTGTCATGTTGATATAAGTGTAATAATTACATGTATGTACATGTATTATTTTCGTTTTCGAGAATTAAGCTAAAACATTTGCAAACTACTTTTAATTATACTGTTTAAGGTATACGACTGCAGGCTCGAGAACCTCCTAATATTTCATTGACTTTCCTTAGATGATTTTCTTGTTGTTTTAATAGTAGCCTTAATTTCTTCAATTTCACTTCCTGATTTCCCCGATTTACTCCTCTGAACTTTACCAATCATAATGATTTTTTGTGATGATCTTCGGGAAATTGCCAGCTGCTAGTTTTAGCAAATTCCCGTACAATTTGCTTAATGATAGAAAATTATGCATTTACATTGCAAGTTGCATCAGAAATTAATTTGTATAAATAGATTGAATGTTTACTGTAAAAGTACATCAGGCGTTGCTACTCTCTATGGATTTAATAAAACTACGCACTTAAAATAAGAAAATAATATCAGCAAATCTTACTATAATGGCATAAGACACAATCTTTTTCTCTCTAAGCGGTTGTCATGGTAGTGTAATATATATGCAAAGTAGATGAAAAGTAATAGGAAAGTACTATATTGCGACAGAACATTAACTTTTATAGATAGATTTAATCGTTCAATGCTTTGATATAGTACATATAACATGATATGTCTTTTTACCACCCTCATCTTTGTATTATTCTTATGAATGCAAGGACATTTTTATAGGTTTATAATATTATGCGATTTAATATCAAACAAATACCGAACAAAATTATAACAATAGAGGTCTTTATGTATATACATGTACATGTATAATAAAATTGTATTGATTAATTCACTAACATTGATAATTATTCATTGTTTTCTATTTTTCAGAAAAATCTATACTGTTAAAGAAAATGACAACATTAGAAGAAGGGAGAGCGGTAAGTGTTAGTTTGGAAACGCTGGAGACAGAGGGAGCCGATGAATCAAAAGACGGTTCAACAGATCAGCTTGATAACAGTTGCCTTGGAAAAACCAAAAGGATTCTGAGAACAGCTTACAAGGGAGCTAGATCTCTTGTTGGCTTGGCAGTATTATTGATAGTTTATGCTCTTCTTGGTGCGCTTGTGTTTATGCTAATTGAATCGACACATGAACAGAAATACAAGTCTAATATTACAAATTTAAGAGAGACTATGATTGAGGAACTTCTTTCAAAATCCATTCAAGTCAGTGACACAGAAACGTGGAAGTCTGAGACAAAAGCGAAGTTAATAGAATACGAAAGTTCCATTCGTGATGCCATCAACAATGACGTGACGTCAGACTCTACCGTGGAAATATGGACAATGTGGAGCAGCTTATTTTTTGTCTTTACAGTTTTCACCACTATAGGTATGACTACAGTAATTTGTTAATTGGTATACCTACCTATTCAATTTCTGCAAGAAAGAAACGTTGACGTCAGCTTAAGCTTCGTTTTACAGTTATTTGAAATAACTTATAAAGTTCTTTTGATAGAAAAACTTTAACGTGCGGTTTCCTTTTATCTGTTACCTTAAGGTAATGTTCATGTGAAGTCGTTATTGGAAACGATTTGTTAAAAGAGTCATTTGTTTGTGTTAAGAAGTAATTTGTTGTTTTTTAAGACAGCAGGTTAGGTCATTACATTATATAATGAAATGGAAAAAAATGGATTCAAATACACTATTTTTATCTGTGTCACGGTTAAATACACACGTCTTGTTTTCCGTTTCAGGTTATGGAAACTTGGCACCGGTTACGGGACTGGGTCGGGTGGTGTGTATTGTTTACGCTGGCATTGGTGTACCGCTTGCCTTACTTCTGCTCGCGGAACTTGGTAAACGGTTTACAATGCTTTTAAAATATGGATGGGCGTTCGTTAGAAGATATTATCACACCGGATATTGCCAAAAAGTACGAGAAAGAAATCCCTTCCAGAAAAAATACGAACTGAACGACCCGAATGAAACAGAAGGAAAAAGCGAAGACGAAAGATCTGAAGACAGAAGTAGAAGCGGTTCGAGGATAGTATATGGCTATGAAGTAGATGATGAGTTCAACGTGCCTATAACTATTGCGATACTTATCTTACTTGTTTACATCCTCCTCGGAGCTTTGATGTATTCCCTTTGGGAGAACTGGGGCTTCATAGAAGCCATATATTTTGTCTTCATTTCAATTTCAACAATAGGTTTCGGAGACGTTTTACCGGCTCATCAGAAGTTTTTCGTTGTGTCTTCTGTTTATATGTTTATTGGTCTATCCCTTGTATCTATGTGTATAAACGTTGCAATTGAATTCTTTAATGTCGCGGCACTTAGGGCGAAAAGAAAGGTTGAAGAAGCTAAACGGAAAATTGGGGACAAAGCGAAAAAGGCACGCAGAAGAACAAAAGAAAAAATGTCAGAACTCAAAACAAATATCGCAGATGAGACATCAAAAATTAAACAGAAAACAGACGAAAAAGTTCAGAATTTAAAAAATATAAAAACAAATATTGCTGACGAAACGTTAAAGTTTAAGCAGAAAACTGATGAAAAAATTGCAGGAATCAAATCAAATATCTCTGAAGAAACGACAAAGTTTCGTAAGAAGGCCGACGACAAATTCCGCAAGAAAAGCAAAGACTCAAGTCCGATCAAACAAGTCCTAGAACAACCTATTGATGATACGTACGAAGAAATTGAAGTTGCAGATAAAGAGAAAATCCAATCATAATGCATTTAATAATATAAACAGGCTTAATATGTATACTAGTCATACATAATCGCATGCTAAGCTGTTGCAAAGGAACTTAACGTTGCGTTTCTGGCATTCACGTAAAGAATTGTATGTTAACGTTGTCACAAACGGAGCATAGCTTATGACATGCACAGTAGATGTTCCAAGGTACAGTAGAACCGCGGAAAATAAAATGTCTCATTTGCTTATTTTAATTAAATGCGTAAATTGATCGTATGTGTCATTTATACAAGTTAAATAGTGAAACAAGCCTTATTTCATCAAATATTTGTTTGCTTACAGTTTGTATTTGATTGTGTTTTTTTCTTTTCTGTTGTTTAACCTTATACCAACCTTTTAGTACTGACTTAAATAGTGTATACTATTGAGTTCCACTTGTGTATTTGAGTTTCAGGTCCACATTTAGTATGATAGATTATTTGCACCGGTTGAAAATATTTTAATTTTGGTAGTCGCCATAGAATGTCCGTGTGGTACCCATGTAACAGTATAACCGACAGTTACCACAAAAAAAAAAAAAAAAAAAAATATCAAACGGGAATGCCACGTACCAAAACGGCCTCCCAAAAAGAACCCCCCAAACCCCAAAAAAGACCACCCCCACAAAAAAAAAACACAAAACAGCAAAAAACGACACACACACACAATCATGTACACACACACATATACACTACCAACACACACTAGCATACAAAGCAAACACACGAGGACAAAACGAACAATTAAAGGAACACGTGGGGCACCCGCCTTGGAACAGTCAGTGGCAAAAACACCACTGGGGAGCTTAAACCGGTTTATGGTGCGCACCCAACCTCACTCTTACCCCCACCAAGTAAGTAAGTACAGTATGCCTTTGATGGAACTTAAGTACAGATATGGAATGTCTTGCGTCACAAGTATACAACTACATGTCTCTTTTGTTGTTTATAAATTGCACTCTGAGTTGAATACCACAACATTGTCAAACATGGTATTGTTTTGTTTTTCTTCATGGTTATATTTAAGTTTTTTCTTTTACATTGTTTTCAAACGTGTACCCGAATTACTGAGTTGGTGAAAAAGGTATATTAAGGCAACTGTTCGACTACGTTGAAACGAATATAAGCGTATTAATATTCTTGAAATGTCAACAACTTTGATAAAGTCAATTTGGGACCCTTTATTTTAAATACAAGACTGTTTGTATATTTTTAAAAATGTATCAGTCAGTCGGCTGACATTGATTTATGATACGGTAACCTAAGATACAAACTGGATACAAATAGCGTATATTATTAAATATGCTTATATGAACTGACTATTAATAAAATCTATGTATCACAGTGCATTCTCAAAGTGCTACAGATATGTGTAAAGGAGAGTGAATTATTTGACGCATTTTACAAAATTTATGCTGCATTTTATGTATATCTTCCATGTAATGGTATGATCTTCACATATTTACATGTTTATGTATAATTATGTCAATTAAAAAAAATTCAACGGTAACTGAGAGCGAGCAGCTTTATGTGACATCGTATGATTTTCGATTGAGTCCCTAATTACGCCGACATACCTAATCTACGGAAATTTCTTAAAAGTTACGAATGTTGCCCATGTGATATTTTATTTGATATTATCATTAATTAATATATCATTGTCTTCTTCTTTAGTTTGGAATGTAGACTGAACCAAATTCTTTAACGCATTTATTGAAATTATATAAAAGTGTGTTCATAACATTGTGTGAAACTGTAAATTTATTTAAACCATATATGTACAAATCATTATGACTGAAGCTTAAACATGTAATCAAATGTCTGATAGTATGTATTGTCCCTTCTTGTTTCATTCCAAATAAATGAAATGATATTTTGCACTTCTTTTCATATGTTCATATTGAAATATTGCAGTTTACACTGATATGGTAAATAATTTTACATGCTTTCATTTCAGATAAATATGGCAGATTTATGTACACACTAATTGGACAGTGACCAGCTAAATTAGATTTTCCGATGGTTATTTTTAATTTCGGAGTTTGTGTAAATGAAACTGAAAGATTAACCTGCTACCTTAAATCCATATTTTAAGGCGTTGTTGGTCCTTCATCACAGAAAGTGCTTCTACATGACCAATCAGTCGACGATTACGTTATATTCGCTGTGAAGACAGTGTGGTCAGTTGTAAAATACAACAATGGTTTCCTTATCCATATAGTTTGAAAATGTATGATCCCTCTCAGATCATTATCAGTGCTTATCGGTTACATGCTGATAACAAATCATGTCTTCCAAATTTAACGAATATGCTATACACAAAAGAAATATACTTGAAAAGACCAGTAGGCCGAAATATTTAATAAAGAGTGAACTCTTGTATTGTTAACGAATATGGTTTATTATTTCGGTGTACAAAAGTTAAAAAAACGCTAGATTAAAGTTGCCTTTATATTAATTTAGGGACTCTAACAGTATGCACATATCAGACAGAGACTTCAATTTACGGAGCGCCGAGCTGTAAAATGTGTGCTTCAGCCATGTAGAGTGCATATTTCTGATGTGTATTGTATTTTCCTTCAGACACAGTATTCACCTAAACTTTCCATCGAATATCTAATAACAAGAAGACGCGGCAATACCGCCAAAGCAGGTTTAAACGGCGCCTGTAGAAATGGCAGAATTAAAAAAAACCAGTCACCTTGACCCCCCTCCCCTACAAAGAAATCTTTTTTATTTTGCTTAAAACAATTTTAAAATTGAAGAAAAAAAATATTTCGTTAAATCTTTTTTAGTAACAGTGACCTTGACCTGAATTGTTTTGTTGTTTAAAGCAACTTAAAAACTTAAAACAGTCACCATGACTTTGACCCTAGTGACCCCATATACAGTCCCAAACTTCCTCTCCACGCAAGCTACCTTCACACGAAGTTTCAATTCCACTGGTCACTCCTAACTACAGTTATTGAGCGGAAACAATTTTTCCTTTTTAGTTACAGTGCCCTTGGACTTGATCCTAGTGACCTTAAATGCAATCCCATGCTTCCTCTCTAAGCAAGCTACCTACACACCGAGTTTCATTGCAATTGGTCACTCCTAACTTGAGTTATTGAGCGAAAACTGTTTTTCTATTTGTAGTGACAATGACCTTTACCTTGACCCTAGTGACCCCAAATGCAATGCGTCTCCATACAAACTACCTACATACCAAGTTTCAATACAATTGGTCACTCTTAAAGTTATTGAGCGAAAACTAATGTTTGACGCCCGCTTACCCACCCAGCACGCCCGACTTACGACATAGGCATTCTAATAAGCAGTTGTTTTTTTTCAAAAATCCTGCTAAAAATATAGTCCTACAAAGTTGTCTACGGAAGTTGCTGAAATTTAGCAAGTGCTTTATCAGCAAGGCTATCATGAATAACAGTAAATATCTCATAAAACCTGAGAACTTTCTTCTTTGGGAGTCATTTCAAAAGTGATTCTGAGACAAAAGTAGATCTGGTTTCACAAAATGCTCTGTGTCAGTTTATTAGACTCTACATCACATATAGTAATATGATACTGCAGGAACCCATCTCTAATACTACATAATGCCTGTAAGGAGAAGAAAAACAGTTAATTTCAAGACAATATCTGGAACAACTGGCTTGAACACCTATACACAACTGATCAATGTGAGTAAACTAGTTATTTTCCAGTAACAATCGGAAAATGTAAGAGAACGTATGACTAGTCAAAATACCGATTTTGCAGTAGTGGACTAACCTTATAAAAAACAAATTGATTATTCATTAGATATACATAAGTTCAAACTACAGGACATAAGCGCATTCTTCATAATTTGAAACAATTTTCTAGAAATCAATGCAATATATGTAGCAAAGAACCATATTGCGTAGCAGATTAAATATTCCGTTTTGGAATCAATAGCTTTCTTTCTTATATCAATACGACTGTATAAAAATGTGTTTACTTGTTAAGAAATTAAATACAATGTAATGGGAAAATAACATACAATTTAACTTTTTGTACAACAGAAACTGACTTGTATGACAATGTAAGCGTAAGACTTGGTGTAAACTGATTTCGGATTTAGCTTAAAGATTTGGATATTCATATTTTTCGCCTTCAGTACCGAAAACAAAAAATGTGACTTTAATGTAAAAGAATTACCTGAATGAGCAACAGTACATCTTGTCACTTTCAAACCCACAGTATTTTGCAACAATAGTAAGTTTCGTCTACTACTAAACATGTCCATTTGTTTATAGGGCTAACAGCGGTATACTCGCAGCTTCATAGCTTAACCTACTCACTAATATTGTTAATGGTAAAAAACACGTCCGTGTAAGACTGAAGTGAAACAACATGAAAAAATAAAACTTAAAAAGTTCAACACCTAAAACTGTTATTTTAAGCTATTCTAAACTGAATGAGATAAACTTGACTGGTACGCTTTATTAATTCCTGCTAGTCATATAAGTGACGTCAGTCAATACAACATGTGTCATGAACAGTGATGACGTGAACTATTCACTAAAAATATCAGATTTTAAACCTTGTTACTGACTGATTGCATTTATAAATATGGACATTTTGAACACTGAAGACTGCACCATAAAACTGTACAGATTCTAATATGTACTATAAGTGCGAGTGGGCTGGGTGTCGCTGAACTGGACCCTGGACTGGGGCTGACAGTGGTAAATAGAAATGCCATGTAGATCTACAAGAAGCGCTTAGTTGCTTGATACTGACTCGGTTGGTCTGAGACATGTAGTCAACAGTTGCTGATAGAAGATTCGAACATCATTTGTTTCTCTTTGGAAACAGGACTCTTAGCTTAGAGATGGACTGGAGCAAAAACCAAGTTGCAAAAAACAAGTGGAACATAGATTCAAATATGAGTCATTCGTGCCAGATATACAAGTATACAAACTGTATTCAATGTTAACTTTGGGATAACATATCTTTTATTCAAGAAATACTGTGATCCCGTAATTTATGGACTAGATGTTTCCTGATGGAATGATTGACTCAGTGATTGAATGACTCAAATAAAATATATAGTACAATATCATATTAAAAGAAAGGACTTCAATCTTGCAATACTGACAAACTTCAATCCTTCCAGTGACAAAAAAAATATATATTTCAATACTCAATCAATAGGCTTACTTATTGATAATATCACCTACCTATCATAACTTACAATGTATGATAAGCTGAAAATTATTAGAAAGAACTTTAAAGAAGTAAGACACAGGAGCTGATTAGTGACTTTATGACTAAAAATGGCTATTAAATTTTAAGAAAAACATATCTACATGAAAATGATCACTGAGTGACTCTTTGGTTATAGGCCCTACCACAGTTCATGTTTCAATCATATACTTGGATATTTAACCATTTGGTCAGGGTCTATATAATAAAAAGATTTTGCTTGGGATAAACCTTTTAAATTCAACAACAATGGTTTATCAGCAGATCAAGCATGCATTTTTCTTAAATATTAGCAGTTTTTCAAGAATTGAATATATTTATACAAACTTACAACATCATGGGTGTTAAAGTGCACAAACATTCAAGTTTCAATCACATAGTTTGATATTTAACCATTTGGTCAGGGTCTATATAATAAAAACATCATGCTTGGAATAAACCCTTTAAATGCAACAACATGCAATGGTTTATCAGAAGATCATGCATGCATGTTTCTTAAATATTAGCAGTTTTTCAAGAATTAAATAAATTTACACAAACTTGCAACATCACAAGTGTTAAAGTGCACAAACATTCAATTTTCTCCACAGTTCTAGTTCATTCTAGTTAAATTCAGATACATTTACTGTATATTTTGGGAGAGAGAGAAATATTAAAAACAGTGAAACAATCACTTTTGACAATTTAATACAGCATTTTCTTAATTGAGAAAAAATCATGATTAGATCTACCAGTATTTATGCATTTTGAAAATTTCATATGTTGATGTTGAAAATTAAATAATTATACAAAAGAAAACTCATGTTTGTATTTTCATTGTGTCAGCATTTTAATCAATGTTTAATTGTTTTCATGTACTTCATGACCGACAAACTAGGTCATGAAAGTAGTCCGTCATCAGCTGTTGCTAAGGCCAGTGAGGAAAGGTTTTCGTAAAGCTGTCCTAAATGATACAAGAAAAACTGTGATACTACGTATCACACCGGGCCTAGAAACAAAGCTTTCATGTAAATATTTTGAAATTGGAGATGCAAATAAACTTTACAAACTTTACAACAGAGACAGAACAATTCTACATTCTAGGTTCGTGTAAAGCAAATACTTGACTATCTTGTTTGTGCATTTACAATCCAGTAACTCTTTCTCATTTCCAGTGTATCATTTATGATTTAAAAAGAAACGAAATCATATTCATGAAAAAGCTTTAAAAAGTCTTTATGCTCTTTCCGTTTTTTTTGCATTAGATTGTATATACGAGCCCTATTTTCATTCAGCGTTAATTTAAACAAAGTTAACGCAGCAACATCATACTATGTTCTCCACTATGTTCCATTAAGGTGATTCTCAGAATATACAATACTATTCCTGCCTCTATCCTCACAAAATCGTTTGCAGTCAAAATGTTTGTAAACAAAAAACCGCATATTTTTACGATTACTAAAAGTATCGTTACCGACCAATTAGTTAACTTTGGCTACCTGTCAGTTTATTGCTGTAGACCAGTCTAATAACACGAAATGAAAACCAAAAATAGAAAGAGCATCCCGACCAGTTAGTTAACTTTGGCTACCTTTCACTTTATTGCTCTAACATGACATGTCTGATTTAAATAGACTGTCAGTGACTGTACAATGATATTTCCATTTAAAAACAAATGAATTTAAACTTTAAAAATCGAGTCATAGTAATTTAATGGACCCACGTTACCCGATACCGGAAGATACCGGCATGTTTGACCGATATAAGACTTGTCATTCATCTTTGATTTTGTACAAAATGACAATATTAGTACTAGCTATAATAGCATGTATAAAATGGCACATTGATATGAGTTGTAGCGTTTTAAAATCACTTTGATAGCCGATTAAAAGTTTAAAAATGGCGGCTAAAAAAAGAATGTCAGTATGGCAGACCGTTACCGTGTCGCGTAAAGCTTGCCTGTCGTGTAAACCTCATGTTTATATACGACAGGCCGATTGTGTACAAATAAAGCAGTGATGGTAGGATAAAAAACCTTTCCTTATAGGCTGACGTTCAACGTTAATTTTCTAATTTACTGAAAAATTGCAATTCAAAGGAAACGTCTAATGTAAAATTGAAATATTGCACATATAAAAACAGCAAAATGGAATGGTTTTATACTGGAAACAGAGCACTTTTTTCCTTGAATATGAAATGCCAGGAATTCCAATCTTTTTTTTATGGAAGTCGTATGCTTTTAGTTTTCGCTGAACTTTATTTTGAATAAACTTACGTTTTATAAACAAAAAAGAACTAAATACATTCCTATCGCTCAACGGCTCCAAAACCATTCAACTATTCTATTACATACATATATTTATTGTTCAACTAGTCTTTAAAGTGACGTAAAATATTATAGATTGGCGCAGTTTTGACACAAATCCAGTTTTCCAGCTAACAGCTATCTAAACATATGTACATGTAAAATATATCTTGAATTTAAAGGTTTTGAACCATTTTCACATCATTTACTTAAAAGGCAGTATTTTTCTTTCGCGAATTATTATTTTTATTTATTGCACTTGCAAAAATATAAGCGGAGTTCACGATGTAAATATTTTACCAACATTAAGATATTTCCGAAACTCTGATAAAATACGTTATCAAAGGACTACATCAGACGTTTTAGTATTATCAAGCCGTCATCTAGACATGATCACTTTACAGAATAACTTTGTCATTTTATATGTTTCTACAATAACTTTCAATTGATATCATGGGAGTATCTGCATCCAATTAGTTTGTATTTAATTTGATTGTAACAAAATCTGAACAGACAACGTTACTATAGTGATTAAGTACAATTGACGTTTTGATTTGTCTATAAAACGTGTTTTTCCCTGGTGTAAATAAGAAATCGTCCTCCTCCTTTTCACTGCATGATATGTACCTGATACATAACCGCTAGTTATGTGTGCAACTACCTGATCAGCCTTTGTGAGTATTAACCAGTGACTTTTTTCGGGTCAATAATAGCTAATAGTTGCTTAGAATTGGTTACCATGTTACCGCTGATGAATAATTGCCAGTTCTACACTGTAACAAAGGATTCTAGAACACCATTTATTCTGTTGTCAGCAATTGATGTCAGCAACTGATGTGAGTCATTGTAAATGCATGAAACGTTTCATATATAATGCTGCTTAGAGTCTAATGTCCTGTAATTAGTATTATTGTTTGCTACCGACAGTTTTATTATAATGCTATCATAGCTATTGCACATACTTTGCATTTTTCAAAACTGACGGTAATTAAGATGTCATTACTGGCATCATTTCATTATTTAGCACACTATTGGCATTCTGAATGTTCTCGCGTTGGTTCTTGAAAGTCGTTGATTGTGTAAGTGTAAATTCATAATGCAGTAAATGAACTGTCTTCCAGATTGAAATTACAATTGAATTGTGTGTTAAAGTTAGTCTTATATCCCTAAACAAAGATAACTTGCCGTACTAAAAACTATATCCCAAAGTGTTTTTCTCTACGTTAGTAACAAGTATTTTCATACAATCCTAAATGTGTTTATTTAATCATGCTCATATTTCCTGTTTACTACTTCATTTCAAAATGCAATATTAAGGCGGTTGCTTCTTTACATTCTATGAAATTGAGCTCGCAGTTATGTTCAAAGAAATATTAATTGGTAAAGCATGCGCTCTTTCCTTATTTTATAACACGAGTTAACGATGGAAGATCGTGATTCTTCATGCAAGTGCTTTTCATTCTAACTTTGAGACATACTACAAGAGCTTTAGATATTTTTGATATTCATCGATTTTTATACGGTTGTTTTACCTGAAAGCTGTCAGTTTTTTTAAACATTTAAGATTAAGTAGTGGCAGCAAGCAAGATAATCATCAATTCAACCTTCAAAGCAATGATTAGGTCTCCGGTATGATTACGCCTCTTTGTTCATAGAAACATTCGTTAACTCTCTATGCATGTACTAGATAACACCACAAGTACACACCAAGTAAACTAAAGACATTATAAGCCATTTCTGTGAGAGCTCCTGGAAGTTTGTCTTTTAATGTTCTTATTTATCTGTTATATATAAAGTATGATCTTGGTAGCTTTTCAATACATCTGAAAGTATGATTTCCGAACAGCTACAGAAAAAATATTTGCGGACGTCCATTTTTAATTTCAGCATCACCTTCTATTAATGAACACGAGACCAGTTCCGTAGCTATATTTATGCAATTTGCATGTGTTTTCATCATACTGAGTGAAAATACAGTCTTTATTTGTTTTTCTGTATTTCCATATCATGAATATAAATGACACAAGAAATATTTGCTAATATCTATTGCTGATATCAGTTGTGCCTACTTATTTCATTCAAAATGAATTGACCTATATTTTGCACTTGAGTTATCGTTGTCTTCTTCTTTGTCTTGATCACTTTTGAAATCTTTTAGAATACACTGAAAAGGAAATAAACTCGTCTCTACATGTCGTCATAACAGATATCCGGATTGGACACACGCAGAAAAAAGTAGATCTCATTTCCGATTTTATTTATCTCAGAAAAATGTGCATAACGAAGAAATATCTCATGTTATAACACCTCAAATAAATTTGATAGATTCTGATTGGTCAAGAACCTCAGTATATGAGACTATATAAACCGTAAGCAATCCTGCATTTGGAGCCTCATCTTTTTTGCCTTTTATAATTGTGTAAACTTTGTTTACGTTCAAAACAAAATGGCGGCCGTGCAGCCGTTTTAATTTTCTCAACGATGTTTGTAAGCACTGCACACGTTTTTCGGAAAAATACTTCAAATCCAAAGACCTTAAAACTTACATTGATGCTATGATATTTTGTATTGAAAACACTGTTACTGACACTAATAAGTACTCTTCAAATTAATAGTTTTCCTTTCTTTTTGCAATTAACTGCTGCTGACAGGACATTTATGTACAATATTCAGCCTCTTGGATGATGAAATAAAATACCGCCAGATCAGAAAAAAATCTGAAAAAATCTGAAAATAAATGTCCTTTTCTATCCTGTTTATGCACGATTTCAATTATTATTCTCATTTGTGTTGCATGAATAAGCCGAAGTAATACATTGAAACTGAGAAATCTTTCAATTCAATACACCAATGTACAAATAATGGCTACCAAAACAATACTGCCTTGGTGACGTTGACTTGAACTGATGACGTAATAAATTCGAAATTGGACCAGTTTAACAGAAACTATTTATTTTGTTACAGCAAATAATATAAATTTTAAACTAGTGTAGATCTTTGCTTTAGAGTGGAAAACAAGCCACACGATTATTTTTCTTTTAATTAAGTAGACCGGTAATCAAGCACAAGTCACGTGGTCACCTGCCGAATGTCAGTAAATTTATCCGACACCCTGTTATCGGGGATCTAATGCTGCAAGTGACAGGATAAAACACTTAATACGTCATAGACTTTCTGTGGCAAATTTGGTTTTGACAAAAGCGTAGTCAGAAGCGATATCAGATATTAAACACATTTTGTTTAACAATAGTCCAATTCGTCGTATTAATAGGAGGTAATTCCCGTCACTTAAATAAAATCGCGTGCTTATATTAAATTTTGTATGTTACCTGGGCATCATCTGCAACTGGTGGTGATTTCAGAAAAGCACATAATGGTAGGTACACTATGTTCAATATCGACATTCCCCACATAGACCTACAAATCATTTAACATTTAAATTGTAAGTTTTATCTCCCCAGCGTTTATACCTGCAGACATTGAGATACATAACTTGAGTTAAAAAGAGCGATAAAGGGACCAAGATGCCAATTTTTCGTACTTAGATAAGAACGTTTGTTTACTCGAGCAAGGGAGATGAATAACACGTATTTTTGATACGTGAGATACTGTAGTTTTGAACCCTGACGTGCTCTATACATGTCTTGTTACTGTAAGATTTCAATATCTTTTAAGTATGTACACTATTGAATTAATTTTTTTCAAGGCGACTGTGACTTGCTAGGATGCTTTTACAAATTGACTGGTAGCGCAACTTAAATTGCTGAACTCGACTATAAGTATACGGGTTCGAGCCCCACCAAGGTCACGACCGTACCTCCTCGTATGACACAAGTACTGGTTTTTCCAGGAAGCAGACTCGAGAGTGACTCGATAAGCTAAAGGCTTTCTTCACAATCGAGCTAAAACAAATTAGTATAAACTTAATATGTTGGTTATAGTTATCTAAAAGACGTCAGAAGCACCTACCATTTAAACCCTGCAAGTCTCACAAGCTGTCCTGCTAATGCCGGACCTACAAAAATAAATCGAAAAATATTGTGTAGGATTTTTTTCCTAAATACCATTTAAAGTATAATATAAATTCTTTACGTTCCATCAGTTTTATGATCAGTAAAGGTTAGCAGACACAATGCGATGCAAATTCAAAATACCTCAGAAAACAATAAAAGCAAACTAATCTTTCGTTGATTCCAAATCAACATTCTTCGGAATTAATGTTGTATAACAAAACTGGAACAAACCTAGAGAGTAAGCCAAGCATATTGCCAGCTGAACAATAGCATAAACACTTCCGTATGTTGATACGTGTCTCTGATCCACTAACAGAGCCAGCAACGGCATTATTGCGGCGTCAGTCACACCTGTAATAAGCAAAAACAATTACAATAGTTAATTAGTATCATTAATTGTATTTTAATGATACATGTACTACTGTCAATACGACTCCTATTATTGTTGTTGTTGTTGTTATTATAATTATTACTGTTATTGCCATGAAAATGATCATTGTTTCATTATTCCTCTTTTTATAATGATAGTTATTATTATAACTATTAAGAGCAGTTGTAGCAGTAAAAGATGTATTAAAAATGAATATGTATTATCACGAGAAGCAGGTAATGGTGGTAATTGTTGCCAAGAGATACCTAGGTAATTATCGTGATATATTCTTATGTGTACGATTAAAACATGTGTTCATAACTTAAATTACGGAATATGGAAAAAAGAATAGAATAATTTTGCAATACTTCTTAGAACTTTTTCTCACCATACTATAGAAGTTATTTCATTTGCTGTAATGATCTTTTATTTCCTTCTAAACATACGTCTATCATGATGAGATAATCTTTTCAAAAAACGTAGAAAAATATAATAGGGTTATTAGTATAGTAACGTGATCCAGCATGCCGGATTTGCTCGAGTCGTGCGTCGGATCATACGGGTACGTAACACGAGTTTGATCCGACCTCGACGGGAGCCAATCCGGCTTATGGATCACATTACCATTCTAATAACCCTTTTATTATATACCTTTTGACACTTGTCTGCGCGATCAACTAAGTCAAAATGACATGATGAGCATAAAATTGAAGAAAAACCCTTTTAAGCGCGAAATATACGTAGTGTGTGACGTCAATTTATTGACGTCATCGTTTAAACAAATAGTAACGACCCAGTCAAAAGCGACGTTATTAACGTCATGTGCAGTTTTAGGGCAAATTGAATGCAATCTTACAAATTATGCCGCGCTATTTGTATTGCACGTACATGAAATACGGATTTTTTTTCTGTCAGGCCGTATTTGATGGTTGAATATAGGCTGTATTTTTGGCAGAATACAGTATTTATATGTATATAATAAAGACTGTCGAAACACAGCCTTTATTCGACCATCAAATACGGCCTGACAGAAAAAAATCCGTATTGTATGTACGTGCAATACGGAAAGTATGGCATTATTTGAAAGAGTGCATTCAATTGGCCCTAAAATACACATGACGTTAAAAAGGTCGCTTTTGACTGGGCCGTTACTTGTTAATAGGATGACGTCAATAAAATGACGTCTCACACCACGTATATTTAAGAAATAATCTATGGCTTGAAGTGCTTTATCGAAATTGAAGCATTCCCCGGAGGTGATGTGCTGGCGGAAAATTACAAGGGCGAAGCCGAGGATAGGCAGGCACACCGACGGGAAATGCTCAATTTCGAAAAACCTCAAGACTAGTTATTTCATTCTTAACCGTTTTTGAAACTATCGTAACTACTACAACCTTTTCAGTTCGGCGGTAATGTGAAAAACAGCAAAATAGAGCTGTTGGAATTCACTCCTATTCGGGCAATCATTCAAGATATCATCATACTATATTATACAACTTATTTTTAGTTTAATCATCTAATACATAAAATATAAAAAGAAATACCTGACTGACTTATGCAGAAGACGTCGATCCAGAACCTAACAAAGCAGCCAATCGATTTAAATGCGTACCTTCAATTTGAACTGTACACGTTTTAACGTGGGTTATGCGTCTGTGTGACGTAAACGTTTTCATTCTAGTTTTGTCTCCCGGAATCAAAACATTGTATGACTGTTGTCCTATTTCTGGCCTTTTTGGAAAAAGGTGGAATATTCTAAGGCTTCTTGACGCAAAAATATTTTAGGTTCTTAACTTTTTCTGCCTGATGTTTTATCTGTATTATTTCCTTTCTTTTTTTTTTCGGGAGTAATTAGAAAAGTCGAGGGCTCTTCATGTCCGAAACTCCTATTTTCCGAGTGCTTTATCTTTATGCCTCTTACTAACCTGGCTTTTCGCGTTAAAATGAGTTTGTCAACAATTTTACGCTTAAAATGTCTTTTAATTTAGTTTATTCGCGTAGACAAGTGTCAAAAGGTATATAATAAAAGGGTTATTAGTATAGTAATGTGATCCATAAGCCGGATTGGCTCTCTTCGAGGTCGCATCATAGATCCGACGCACGACTCGTGCAAATCCGCCATTCTGGATAACGTTACTATACTTATAACCCTATTATATCTAAGACAATGAACGAAGCACTAGCACAACAATTATTCAGATAGTAATGTTAAATATCGCAATTACAATGTTTAAGGATTTTTTGAAACTATTGGTTTAAATAGTATTTATTTAATGAATGCATATACAATATTTCTGTTAAATAACAACACGGATCGAAAAGAAACCTCTAAGCTTATTTATCACAACGACTAGGTACTGTTAAAGATTGATGTTCTAATTTTTGAAATATTGTCACTTCACGGACACATCCTCTGACAAACTAAAGTATTGTACACAAGACGGACAGCAACAAAAAAAGGAAAATTCATGTTTTTTGTTCGACTAATTTATTTAAAAATAAATTTTGAAGCCTTAGAATAAAATGATTTGTACGTTTACAGTTTTTTGCCTTATCTTAATTGTTTCAATTTCATACCGATATGTTATCAGTTACTGAAACAAGTTCTACTTTTGCAATAACGATGTGTAAGCTCACTTTAAACAACCACATGTAGCGCTATTAGTATACAAATCTACACGAAATCTTGCACCTCAGTATATATCTAATCTATTGTGTTTCTCCAACAACCAAGTGTATAATTTACGATCAACTCAGAAAAGACCTGTATGTACAGAAAATTAACACAAATTGTTTTAGAACAAGTTTTATTCATAACAGCAGAATTGTATGGAACATAATTCCTTTAAAGATAAGAAATATTTCAAATATCCAATCTTTCAAATATCATTACAAATTGTTTTTACTACAATCCGAATACTGTCAATACTGCAATGTTGAACCGTATATGTCCCGGAACGTATATATCACACGTGTGTGATATATTCGACCGTAAATATAACATCCTGTTTAATGTGACATATTCGTTTGGTCATTTTGACAGTTTACACCGAAACGTATATGTCTCATAGGTTGTGAATTAAAGTGCATGAAAGTACAATTTCTTTTGCTTAAGTCATTCCAGGGAGGATCGGAACCGATCCCCAGGAGCCGGCCCATGCAGATTATCAAGTTTCTCTGTGTTTAGTTCCAATAAGTGTTGTCGCATGTCGTTTCCTTGGCTTTCTTGGAAATCATGTCATTGCTTCCGGCTCTCCACATTCACCTATATACTGTATATACCTATATGGACGCCTCCCAAACTCGTTCTTTCGTTTTTTTGCCTTTTTCTGCAGTGAGATATTCGTTTCGGGTTCCTAAATCGAAGTCAACGACTCAGTGCAACGTCCGCAGACTATTTTGCCGATATCCGGGCAGCGGTCGATTTCTCTCTGTGACCGGACTAAACTGACATGATATTGTTTATACATGTTTGTATGCGTGATTGTATTTAATATAATGAGTGTTTGTCTTTCTTTGGTGATGTGTAAAAGAAAATTTGTACATTTTCATTACGTTTAATTTTCATTTCATTTTGTGTATTATCTATGCTTTCTTCCTCAGAAGGCCACATTGAAAATATGTAAATATTTTGTATATTTGTCATAATGTGTTTACCTTCTTTAAATAAGAATATTATTATTATTCTTTCAATCAGTCTTACTTTTTTATTTAAATTGTATATATTGTAATTATATTAAAGTACATAACGTTTATACGCACCGACTCCAAGACCGAGTGACAGGTGTGGTATTAACAACTGTCCAAGTTGTCTACAAAATGGTATCTAGAATAGAAAAAAAGTTTAAAAAACGTAAACAACTAAAATGTACTGAACCAGACGAATAGATCGACTGATCATCGAAACAGTTAAGTTCTTTTTCAATTACCGATAATTAAATAAGGTTTGAGAAGCTTTTTTCCAATGATTTGACTGTTCTCTAGTTAATATCCAATACGCGAACATTTACGTCATTGTTCTTGTTTCCAGACTTCAATAATGTCACGGGCTAACTATTTTCTAAGATAGCATCTGTAGTCTTATCAGGATTGTGTGATTGACTTGAAAAGAAACTGTTGAGACAATGTTTAGATAGAATATGTCAAACTCGAAAGAAATGTGACGTCTATATTTTTGCTGTTCTTGGTGCATGTTATGTCTTTTATATGTTTCTGCAGCTTGTGAATAGAAAGTTGATGTTAACATTTGAAATAGACAACAGTTCCTCCGTGTTTTTCCCGTGTTACGTACTTTGTTATGCGGCAATTTATATTCACACCAAATGATCTCACCAATCAGGTATGAGAAAAAACGACAAAATCTTTTTGATATCCATTCACAACTGACTAGAAATAGCCTCGACATTTGTGACGTTAGATATTTTGACCCAGTAATTATAATATGAATACTGTCAATTTCGCTACATTTTAGGTAATTTAGTTCTCACTATTATTTCGCAAACCCCCATTTCGCTAATTGAAACATTTCGCACTATTTTCCTTTCATATAAAATTATAAGTTACAGTAATTCATATGTAGGTCAGCAAATGAGTAAAACGTGTAAACCTTATTCCGTCGTAATAACTCTACGTTAAAGTTTCAGTACACTGTACTGATAATATAGAATAAGGTTTCTGAGTAAATGGTGTCGTGTCATATAAGCCATGGTGCAAACGTTCTAAACTTATTAGAACTTGTCTTTTTAATTAACGATCGTCCGTTATAATGAAATCACGCCTTACCACTACCAGACCTATCCCAATAAGAAGCATGGAACCAAGAGTGAATAGCCACCTGAAAAACCAATATACATCTTTAAGACTTTTTTACAGGTTTTTTCTGGCTATAACTGTTAATTTATTCAACAGTCTGGATACTTTAAGTTAGAAAATATTGACAAGATAGAACAGATATTGGTTTTACGATCCAGATGTTTGGAGTGAATACTCTTGTTTTGTCATTCAAATGCAATTCACAGACTTTTGGTTAAACTATTATTCCCGAGTAATCTACTTTCTCTGTATTGATGGAAATTTGTTTTGTAATCTTTTACTTTTCAAGATAAAAGTTCTTGGACATCTTAACATTCTAATAGTTGACAGTCGGTGCCCACATGTACAATTCGAATCCATTCTCAAACATACATGCACGGGAAACGCATTTGCATTGGATTTATATGAGGACATTATGGTTCCTCGACAATCTAAAACTAAACTATTGAAAAATCTCGATGAGTTTTTTTACAAATATAAATTAAATTATTCCAATTACCGTCCGTATTTCTTTGCTACAACAGGAAATGCGTTAGTTCCAAACAAGTAGCCAATACTGTCAGGTATGAATATAAGACCTAAAACATAAAGACATGAAAGAAAGGAGAGTAATATATCGCGAGGTAATACGCCGTGTTTTTCATTGTTTGACCTATTTAGAATTGAATAAAATACCAAATGAAAATTATGTCGTGACTGAAGATAATTGAAGAAATAACAATTCAAAACTGACTACGAGAATGATACATGTGGTAAAGGTCAACATACATGTATTACAAATATCGAACTATACACCTAGTTCGTAGCGCATTACTTTACTGCTTTATTGATATTACCAAGTTGCCATTGCTGTGCGTCCATTGTGTCCATTACCCAGATAGGAACTGTAGACTCCAATACAGCTAACGACATGCTCGTAATCATGAGAGCACCTGTAATAAATATCAAATGTATTTTCATTTATATTACAACTACATCTATATATTTGTTCGAGCCAAAAACTTTCTCTCCACCAAGAAAATACACATGTTGATAATATTTACGTACTAAAATCCTGTTAGATTTTGTATAAATATTAGAAAATCATAATTTAAGATGAAGCATACTATAGAAAAATTCTCTAGCCAACCTTAGTGTTTGGTACCAACTGAAACTTGACAATAGTATAGTATGTTTCATAGTATGTTTTATAGTATGCTTTCACCTTAAGTCGCTTTGATAGTTAGAAATATGGACTCAAACCATTACTGACAAGGAGTGTACATTCCACGGCATATAAACAGTTAACATAATAACGTTAATAACCCATTCTCGAGCTCATCCACATGATAACAGAAACGGATACAAACGACAACAAATATGATGCGAAGAAATGATCTACCTACCTGCACATAAGAGAATATAAGGATCAACAAGAAGTCGGTGAAGTGACGAAGAGTTCGTTTGCATCTGTAACAAGAGACATGTAGACATGACTAATCCCTCCGCAAAGGCAAGGTTTAGTGTAACAAGAAGGCCCTATGACATTGCATTTATCAAAGGATCAGTAAGCTGGTATTATGCGCATCTTATTCAAGTATGAGATTACAGAAAAATAGGGCGGATACAATGGAATATGATAAATAACTAAAAGATGAGAACGCTTGACATTCACTAAATCCTGAGTGTATATGTAATGGGCTGTCAGACGGACGGACGGACGAACGAGAACAGAGAACATTCCCCTAGCAGGGGGGGGGGGGGGTAATAAAAAGCAACACATGATTAACTAGAAAATACATTTGCCTTTCCACCATGGTTTTTAATGTCTGTGTCTTGCGAAGTCATGCCAAATTGACAGGGACCCTAACCAAGGACACTACGCTTACACAGCTTTGAGGGCAAATGCTCTCGCGACTGAGCTAACCGGCCAAATACTTATTATCTCCCCTCTTGCGATTGAGTCCATATCGTGACATGAGCATCAGGAAAACAAACTTAATCCTTGTTTTTCCTATCAAATATGTAACTCGAAATATTAATCGTTTTTCACAGGTCGAGAAAATATAATAACTCAACACTCATAAATAATTTGTAAGAAACAACATATTTTGACAATATGATACGAACTATTTACGTAATAAAGTATATAACAATAAATTATAGAATGAAAACGCAAGAATATTTTGTTGAATATTATCATGCGGTATTATCCAATTAATGCAGAGCAAATTTTTAATCCAAAAAATGTTTTACATTTTACTTGTCATTTCATTGGCGGTTGAAAGGTTACCACTTCCGGTCAAATGCGAGCATAATACGGCTGCGCCGAAAAAATATACGTCAACATTGTTTTATGTTGATATCATAATTCTGTCCGTAATTGTTTATGTGAGTATTTGAATTGTAGATAAGACTTTGACGAGTAAGAAATAATTTGTTACATATCATATTACATATTACATGTGATAGCGTTACGTTTCTGCTTCGCGTTTCCAATTTGAAATAGGAATGGTTTGTAATTGCAAGAATTTCAAGACTAGAAAGTTTAACTGACACCTGGCCCCTTCGCTTTGACACACTCGTCGCTACACCACAACAGGTCCCGTGCCTAGAAACGTTTCTTGAGCACAATTTCATTCTCAGCATGAAATTTGAAGTCAAGTCTGATTATATTTATTTACAAAGTCTGATTTTATGTGAAGACACATACCTTCTGATTATTATTTCGGAACACAACTTCGTTAATAATTATAACTAGACCTGACTTCATTTCACCTGAGCATAATTTCTTGCTGAGCATGAGAGTGTGCTCAAGAAACGTTTATAGGCACGGGACCTGTTGTAATAAAAAGGTTTGCTTCCCTGAAACATTGCTTCCTACCTGAGTTTGTTCAACAAAGTCATCGAGAAGCCAGTATTGTAAGCCTGGAAAAGAAAAGAGGTCATGATTATATGACAATTTGTACACGTCATTTGGAAAGATTTCGCCAGAAGCTATTTGTGGAAGGCGCCAAAACTATATTATTAATTTGCTTTAGATTTCCCCTAGCAGTGCTATCGCATGTATCAGTAAGAATGCATTAACCCTATATCCCCTAAATTACTTAAGATGTTTCTTTGTAACTCAGTCAAATCTAAACGTCGCATTACATAATACATGTATATATTGCTCGAACATTATCCAAACAAAACTTTGAAATTTAAAACAGAAGTACAATATAGATGACAAAGCATATTTACCTAAGTTGAAAAGACAGAAAACAACTATTCCTATAAATGGTGCGGTTTTTCCCGACACAGCGTAAAGCAGGCCACCAAAGGGATAACCGACTGCAATGGAGAGGGGCATTGTTACAAATAAAATCGAAAGCAAGGATATAAAGCAATCAGTCCATACAACCACACGGTAAATTCTGGATCAAACTTTGTCCTTGACATTTGTGGCATAAACCTTAAAGCACAGAAAACAAAACTGTCAATGTAAACACGCACTCTGATCTATGTACCCTTGATCGTTGTAAACGCTTTTGAAATCCCAATATAAGCACACATGTATCTAAAATTATTTAATTGTTTTATTGTAAAACGTAATAATTATGAATATAGATTTAACTTCCATAAAAGTAATGAATAAAATATATCAAAATTTTTCAGTTATTTTTAATCAATAAGTATGAGCAATACTTCTGAAAATAAACTTAATTGGACGGTATCTGAGACCACCTTATAATAGCAGTTTTATGCAACACCAACATGGACACCAAACAATCAGATTAAATGCTATGTGAAACACTCTATCCTATACAATGCCTTTTACGCGATTTAGAAAAATGAAAATGGTCGTACAACCATTAAACCACAATGAGGCTCATATTTTCACGTCCTTTCCAAATAAAAGAAGCATATCTCTTGCCACCTTGTGTAGGAAGTCCGATGATCAGATTTCCGTATTCAATTTTTGTTACCGGAAACTATAAGCGAACAAATAAGTTTAGATAAAAGTATACGGAACATTTTAATTAGTCATTTACATCATATGTGCACAGCACTGAATTGTTTTTTTTCTGGATGTTCGTCAACACAGCATTTCGTCGTTGCAAAGTAAAAATGGTGTTATTCTTACTTTTCAGAGGGAACAAAAGACCGATTTGTCTATTTATAAGAAGATATTGAATACATATTGTTAAACGACATAACAGTTACCAAACTTTTACGATATTTGCATGTCCTTTCCATTTAAGAGTAAAAAATCTGTGCCAAAATGACATTTGTTATTCGTTACGTTTTAGAAAGTGTTGGATCTAAAGGCAAAATAGTTGTATCTCATATGTGACAGTTTGTTCAAAACATTAAAGTAGCGAGGTTCCGATTGTGTCACATGAAGCTATAGGTGTAGAGCTACGGTATTTTAACATAATGTGCATCTATATCATTGTAAACCATAAACCAAGTTGCCAAAAAACCGAGTATCGATATTTCGACTTTGCATCAACAATTTGTCAAATGTCTTTTAGAGAAAAACACAAACATATACAAGCACAATGCCAGATATCTAAGTGCATTGCTTTTATATTTGCTATAACTTAATAAGGCCGAGAACGGCCAGGATAACTATACTATCAGTGCCCTCGTGAAGACTTTTACTAATGAAATACTGAAGTCACTGATAGAGCAAATGTGGCAACATTTATCCTTTTACACAGAACATAACTGATTCTATTGTCTATCGTTATTACATTAGGACATGTCTTGCTGTCCACAAAATCCCATAAAATACTAGTAATTGTATATATTCCTTATCAGGAATATTGAAAATGTAACACTTTTCTCGTTGTGGAGCAAACTTTCTTTGTACCAAATACAGCCATGACCGAAAAGAATGAAAATGTCCACATTCTTACCGAGTAAACCAACGGCATAACCTCCCGTGGTAATACCCATTTCTCGACTTACTTAGTATACCAACGGCATAATCTCCAACGGCAATACCCATTGCTCGACTTACCGAATATACCAACGGCATAACCTCCCGTCGCAATACCCGTTGCTCGACTTACTTAGTATACAAACGGCATAATCTCCAACGGCAATATCCATTGCTAGACTTACCGAGTATACCAACGGCATAACCTCCCAGGCAATCCCATTGCTCGACTTACCAATTATATCAACGGCATAACCTCCTACGGCAAATATCCGTGCTCGACTTACCGAGTATACCAACGGCATAACCTCCCACGGCAATACCCATTGCTCGATTTACCGAGTATACCAACGGCATAACCTCCCATGGCAATACCCATTGCTCGACTTACCAAGTATATCAACGAAATAACCTACCACGGCAATACCCATTACTCGACTGACCGAGTATTCCAACGGCATAACTTCCTACGGCAATATCCATGCTCGACTGACCGAGTATACCAACGGCATAACCTCCTACGGCAATATCCATTGCTCGACTTACGGAGTATAACAACGGTATAACCTCCCGTCGCAATACCCGTTGCTCGACTTACCGAGTATGCCAACGGCAATACCCATTGCTCGACCTAACTAGTATACCAACGGCATAACCTCCCACGGCAATACCCATTGCTCGACTTACCGAGTATACCAACGGCATAACCTCCCATGGCAATACCCATTACTCGACTTACCGAGTATACCAACGGCATAACCTCCCATGGCAATACCCATTGCTCGACTTACCGAGTATACCAACGGCATACCCTCCAATGGCAATACCCATTACTCGACTTACCGAGTATACCAACGGCATAACCTCCCATGGCAATACCCATTGCTCGACTTCTTGCATCGTCCTCTCTATAGCTCTCCGCTATCAAACTCATTCCTGCAACATTGAAAGTATTTTGTAAAACGTAGGTATGTGTGTTTGTCTTTATTCTGTATTTCGAATGGGCATCATTGGTGAAAAATATGCTTTCTATTTTACACGTGTTTCAAATTTATCAGGCGCCAATTTTTCAACACTTTATATTAAGTGTTTCATGATGCATAATAACTATTTGAGAAGAATGCACTACATGTATTTAACGGTATTTGTGATTACTGTGTTAGTGGAGTTATGAAACCAACTCTAACCTGCAATAGTGGTCGCCGCAGATCCAATACCCTGTGATGCCCGTGCTATCAGTAGCGGAACAAACGATTCAGCTACAGCGAAAACTGTAAGAAAGAAATACTAAGATCAAAAGATCCGACATGTCGATGTATGATTTCAACATAAATAATAGTGGACATGCAAAGACTGAATATCTCAAAATTAATGACGAAGTAACGGTAAAATTGTATTCAAAATACAAGCGGTATTTAGGTCAGGCAATACTTACGCGATGATGACATCAAAAATATGAATGTTCCAAACAACAGCAGACTCCTGTAACTCAATCTGAAACAAGCAGAACGGAATTAATGTCATTCAAAACTACACGAAATAAGTAAAACTTACACGGAAAAGGGCAAACAAACATATATGTATGAGTACTCAATCATGTCTTTGTGTGAGGAAAATGGCAACTTCTTTCATAGGATTGTCCATCCAATGAACGATAGCAAACTAACAGCCTATGAATAACTGAAATGCTGTTGGGACGGGATTTAAAGCCTTTAAAATGTCAACAGAAACATATTTATTCGTGTATTCTATCATTATGATGTACAACCACATCAAATGTAAACAGATTTCTGAACTATATCTCAAAAAATTAAATACAGATACCGGTTTGACAGATAGCCCACAACAGGGTTTGCCACCATTTGCACCAATGCCTTTGATCCAAGAAGCCACCCGACTTTACTGTTTTCGTTTATCGCCCGCACAGGAATATGCAGAATCTGAAATATACTGACCTCAGCTAAGTAACCATTATGAAATAGAGAAACATCCAAACTTGCAAAAATAATTATTACTGAATAATTTTTTTTTCAGTTAAAAAGTAAACGATTTGAAATAAATGGCGAACTTACCTTTTCAATTAATGTTTTCTCGGTAACAGTTTCGTTGCTTGCTGTCTCATTAAATAGTGACATAATGTCTGTAATATTGTGAAGAAGGGAAGTAACATTGTCTACATTGTCTACCGAGTCAAATACAGAATCCCTGTTGTCAGCTTCCACAAGGAAATCAGGAATTATAGGCACTGAAGTAAGGCAAAAATAATTGAAATGAGTGGTAAACTAAATAACATGAATTTCACACAGTATAAAAGTTTTACGCACGTCTCGTGTATAAGATTCAGTTCAAACTTAGATGACAAATCACTGTTATGTGGAGCACGGTCCCGCCCAGACAAAGTCATTTTCAAGTCTGATTAGAAATACAAATTTTAATCAAATAATGAACACGATCTACTGTCAGTTTTACTTGTCTGCCCTTTATCAAACCCTCTAGAGATCTGGGATTGTCGCTTCTACGCGAATTGAAGATGAGAGACAATTTTAAGTTACTTTGCTAAATGTGAATAGTAGGCTGTTATAGAAAAATAAATTTGTGTATGAAGAAGTCATACAGATGTTCTGTGCACCTCAACAATTTGCCCTAACAGGAAAGCAATTCAGTATTATTTCGTTTCCAGCATACATTGCATTAATTTCTTTAAGTGGTTTGTTTGGTTGAATTTAAGCCAATAATATCTTTACAAGCAAATATATACTGAAAAAAAAGAAACACCCGCTAAATTGCTTGAACGTAGCTGGATGTAAACAAATCTGGGGAATCATTGTTATGCATGCGTTTAAAGGGTGTTCCATGATGCATTGTTTGGTGCATCAATGATGGTCAAACGTTTCTCCATTTTCTGTTAACCTTTGGCGATCATTTTTCCACCAAACGATATCATGAAACACTCTTTAAACGCATATATAACAATGATTCTCCCGATTTGTTTTCATCCAGCTATGTCCAAGCAAACTTAGCGGACGTTTCTTGTTTTGTTAAGTATATATACATTAACACAGTTATGACAGATTCTTTCTCTCAACGACGCCTCGGTCAGCATCTGTTTTAAGTCTATTTATTGTACTTTTGCCAACATGCTTCGTGACAGTGCATATAACATGTTAATTTTAAAATATTAATCATAAAGCATAATTGACTTACCGACGGAGGTTAGAAGCAGGTAGTCCAGAAAATTCGTGTAGACGACGATAGCCAGAAGAGCCCGAGATTTCAATGCATGAAGACACATTGCTTTATCCTTTCAAGAAAAATATTTAGTTGAAGCAGGTTTTGGCAAACTTGCTGAGAAGTAAAATTATATACATGTATATGCAATATTTTTTGGAATAAACTTGTTGTTATACATTTACTGTAAAAAGTCAAATAACCATCTATTACTAATTTTGATTTAGCCTAACGACTGTCTGCTTGAATTTTGATAATTCTCAAATGAAAAAAAGCACAAAAAACACAACAAACAAACAAACAAACAAAACACTATAGAAACATAAACCCATTTCGTTATGTTATTCAAAATATAAGTGGTCCTTTGAATAAGCCATTATTTATTAGGCTTAAAAATAATGAAATAATACGATCGTTCATTTATAAACATAAACATCATATAAAACATAGTTTTGTGAAAACACTGTTTCACTCTAACAGTCCAAGTTTTGCAAAAAACTATTTCAAATCAATTAGTATCCAAAACCTGTCAGTATCGTATCTGAAACGCGCACCAAGTTCAACTCACAAAGTCCTCGCGTAAATCGAAGAACTGTTACACAATGTTCCTGGTTTAAGACAGAACTGTCGCGAATAACAAAGTTACTCTCTGTTGACAACATTCAGGAGGCCGTCTAAAACACTTCATTTGAAGGAAGAACCTCGTTAAATATATCAATTTACGCCATCAATCGCTTAATGTGAAATATCTAGACCCAATGAGATATCCAGGGAAATATGCCTATTTTCTCAGACTATTTTCATGAATTTCAATTACAATGATTAACCAAGCTTAAAATGATATTCTGCGTCTACTTCCATGTGATTACGTTATTGTCTACTTTAAGACTATGATTGATTATCACATTTGAAACATTTCCGAAATGAGAGTCGTGACAGTGCGACACTAGCCAGAATGTCTGACCTTGACCGTCATTGTGCATATAATATGTATGTTGTTAAAATCATACCACAATCATCGCAATCCTTTTAGTTCTAAAATTACGAACTGTGTTGACTTTTAACTTTTATAAATGAAATCCTGTTGAAATATTGGGGTATGTTGTCGCTCGCGTCGTCGGCGTAAGTCTAGTCATTTACTTAAGTTCAAATTGGCAAAATGTCATCAAAACTTATACATCATATTTATTTAATTATCTTTTCGGTCGTATGTCGGTATTGTTGCTCTTTACCAGGAAGGAACAGTTCGTTCAGACACACTCGAATAAACAATACATTCCGGAAACTT
This sequence comes from Saxidomus purpurata, assembly GCA_022818135.1. NCBI lineage: Eukaryota > Metazoa > Mollusca > Bivalvia > Venerida > Veneridae > Saxidomus > Saxidomus purpurata. Next base: position 3,129,574 of record JAFMSR010000014.1, on the reverse strand, counting down.
TTTTACGGTGTCGTTCCGTTATAGTTACACGTTTTCATTGATTAGATGAAATCAACTTCAATAAATAGTCGTTCTTTTCCGTCCAAGCTATATCAGTATTATGTTTTCGTTACCGCGACTACTCCCCTCCCCATTTTCCCTTTGATTGCTTATAGTCCCGACCGACCCTGAGATAACTAACTGTGTGAACTTGCCAAGACTCATGAAGGCTCAGGATGAAAAGAGACAGATGTAGATACAAGGGAATCCGGGTACCAGACCCTATCTCTGTTACGAATAGACCCCTTGGCTCTTCCGATGTATAGCACCGATACACGCGATACTACCTCTGGATTTCTAATCTTAAGATGGATGGGGAACACTGAAAAGCATTTCTGAAATGTGCCTAAATGCCCAGGCCAGGATTCGAACTGGGGATCTCCGGATTGGTAGTCCAGATTGTTTACCACTCGACCACTGCGTCACCTTACTTCTTCCCTATGATAGTGTTTTCACTGGGTAGAATATTACTCGTTGAACATGCAGAAATCGCACGTTAATTCGTTAGGTTGCGCATTGCAAGTTTGACAGATAGCTGATATTCCTGTTAACTTACGTAAATCGGCTGTAATATATGAGTGGGAAGTTGGCAGTAGCAGTAGCCGGGAGTAGCAGTAGCAAAAACGTGAAGTTAGCAGTAGCAGTAACAAAAACGTGAAGTTGGCAGTAGTAGTAGTTGGCAGTAGCAGTAGCAAAATCGTGAAGTTGGCAGTAACAGTAGCAAAAACGTGAAGTTGGCAGTAGCAGTATTTACCAGTAGCAGTAGCAAAAACGTGAAGTTGGCAGTAGCAGTAGCTGGCAATAGCAGTAGCAAATGATAACTCAAGAACGCTTTTTTTTGGAAAGGGCTCGAGGTGGGGGGGATGGGGGGTGGGGGCGGCAATCAAGGTCATTATTATTAAAAATAGATTTTTTTCAATTTGTTTTTTTTAGTTTTAAATTGATTAAAGCAAAACAACAACAAAATTCGGGGTCAAAGTCAAGGTAACTGTTACTAAAGAAAGATTTTTTTCTAAAAAAAAATTTTTTATTTTTGAATTGTTTCAGAAAAAAAACTTGGGGGTCAAGGCCAAGGTCATTGTTACTAAAAATATCTTTTTTTTCAATTTTGTTTTCAATTTTTCAATTATTTAAGTAAAAAATGATTTTGGGGGTCAAGGTCAAAAAATCTATTTTTTTGTAACAATGACCTTGACCCAGAAATGTTTTTTGCTTAAATTAATTTTTAGTAACAATGGCCTTGATTTCCCCCGATTATGGGCCCGATTTTTTTGGCTTAAATTAATTTAAAACAAAAAAAAAAAAAAAAATTAAAAAAATATCTACTGTTAGTCACAATGACATTGATTCCCCCCCCCCACTCACTTCCCCTGAGCCCTTTCGAAAAAAATGTTCCTAGACCCAAGCGTTCTTGAGTTATCGTTAGCTACTGCCAGCTACTGCTACTGCCGACTTCACGTTTTGCTACTGCTAGAAATTGTACTGCATCTTCACGTTTTTAACTGCTACTGACCTTGATGACTGCTCTGCCAACTTCACGTTTTTGCTACTGCTACTGCCAGATACTGCTACTGCCAACTTCACGTACATTACAAATATGATAATATTGATATTGGAAGTTCTGGCGCAAACTTATCATGTGACCGTATCGATTAGAGATATCGAAAGCGTTGCGTAATAACAGGTGCAGCTCTTAGACGCTACCAATTTAATACTTATGCCTTAATTTTAGTATACTGTCGTATTTTGTACTTCCATAACGTGCCATTGAAGGAACGTTTTGAACTCTACAACTTGTATTCATCTTGACTTCCTTTATTTAGTTATCTGCACCATGTACAACTTTAAATATCGCGCTTGGCACCAGACGAGATTTCTTATTCAGTCATTTAACAGCTAATAGGAATGGTGGGTTAAAATATTGAAAGGAATCGACATAATAAAAATACCTATGCGTTGATTAATCACAGACAGACTACATTGGTTGAGATGAGTCAATCTGGTTAATATATATTCAGCACGAATAGAACGAAACATTATATATAAAGCTTTTGAACTTGAACTTACCCAGTATATCACTCATATAAAGGCATACAATACATTACGGTCACGGTCAACACAACAGAGTGAACAGATTTGAAAAAGCACATGATAATCCGAGAATACATGTACAGCAAAACACATACACACGTCAGATCAAATTATAATTAACGTAAACTGTTTGCAACAATTTGATGATTTTCTGTTACATTTCACGATGCGGTGTAAATCAAGGTTTAGTTTTTGCTCAGCTGACCTTGCCTAAAATTTGATGTCACCTTTAGATGATCATTTGAGTATTTCATGACAACACAACATTTTGTGTCCAAAAAGTATATACTCGGCCATAAGCTATCAAAGTTTCAAAAGGCTATTTTTTAAAACTTATTCCAGTGTTTTCACGTAATTACAAAAGTTTTAAAAGAAAATTCAACAGCTATAGAGTTAAACCATGGTGAAACAGTTAAGATCCCTGACCTAACATCTTTTTTGATTGAGGTTCGAATATTAATTTTTTTTAAATGAATTAATAGATTCGAGCCGGTTGTTTAAAACGTTGAAGGCAAGGGAAATATATCACACTTCAGCCGACACTTGTCTCTCAGCGACTAAAGAAGTCCGATTTTCCATATACGTTTCAGTCGTGTAGGAAATCAATTTAGTTATATAACTCAAATGTTCCACTCGGATAAAGAACGTCTGCCGACTTTGTCTATTGTTCCTTTTTCGATTAAATTTTGTGTCAGGAAAAGTGAATTGATCAAAGGGACGTAATGATTCATTTATGTTCTAAAACTATTTGGTTGCAACATATTCCCCTTGCTGAAAACAAATGAACAATTGGAAACGCACAAAATAGCACCAATCCACATGCTTCTTTTGCATTTGTACAAAATTACTGGTTGGTCACTCCACTTAGTTAGTATACAGTTAAATATACATTGATACAAGTTCTTGGTGGTCATTATATTATGCAATTGACTATCTAACTCCACATTTATTATTTCTTCAGCAAACTAAAAGCAAACAAAAGAGAAACCACACTGCGTGATGAATACTGAAAACACTACAAATCGACTTAAATTATAATCATTGCAAACAAAAAAACAGAATGGGTCGATCGATTTGAAGATCGGGTAGAGCCTTCCAAAGACAGTGCTACATATGTACACTATATTACAATAGTGGTTTGTGCATTGTGAATGCAATTTACATGTAAAAAATGTCCGCATTATTATTTTAAGTATTCGTCCAGTGAGTTATTCTCCAGTATGAATGAAAACTATCCATTTTGCATGCATAAAGGTCATATAGGCTCGCTTACAGTTGATCATACCTATCACCCACTGATCCACGAAGCTTTGGGAGTGAATCGTATATGTAAATGTAATATGTTATATTTGGTACCAACGCCAGCATAACGTTCGAGGCAATAGCTTTATAATAGGCATCATTCATCTGCAGACTAAGTTTACCAGCCAGTGTTAACGGCATTGACACATTACAGCTATCTGAAGCTAAGATTTGAAAGGGGTGAGTGTTACTCTACATCAAATTTATGTTCTGCTAACAACGGATTCAGTTATACATTTGCGCATTTTGGTCAGTATTTATTAACATTTCTTGTTTATGTTTCATTGTAGAACAGATAATCAAAACTATAATCAAAATATAACGAATCAATATTACTCGAATAGTTTCTCATCTGGCATAAATACATGTAGCATTTGGTGACACAACTAAACAAAGTCTTCTTTCATTCTTCAAAAATCAAAGTTCCACTTTCGTGTGAATACTACAGAATTTAGTGGAGTCTTGGGTCTCATTTCTTTATGTTGACCCCGGTGGTCTGAGTATGACAGAAGTTAAACATTGAAATCATTAATTGCTTGGTCATAACTGAATCACCCCTGTAACAATTAATTTCCATTTAGAGCATTATTTAATGTCCTTATGTTAATTAAAACTGACAGACATTGCTAATTTTCTATTCCAGCATTTGCTTCAAGTGATCTTCACTAAAATAGCTTCAGAAAGCGAACAACCCTTAAGACGTCAATACGGGTATTGCGACAATAGAAAGAAATTCGGTTTCATTCAACGACGGAGCTAGTCAAGAGACGCGGGTAGCCAGAATGTCGCATTATAGATCCTGCGCATGGTTTAAACAACTGACTTCTGAACCATAAAGACAAAAATCCAACAATCTGGACAAGCTTAAACATGTCGGGATTTAAAAGTTTAGTTATAAAAGATGTTATAAATTTTGCATTGTATACTGTAGTGTTATTCAAAAGATATCACATCCTTTTAATAAAGAATAAAGCAAATTCGAGATTTTCTAACTTATTATAGGGCTATACTAATTTTAAAGTTACACCAACTTTTTATATAGAAAGGGTTATTGCATTTGCTCCTTTATTTTACATAAGTACTGGTCAGAGCCGCTGTAGAAAGGGGCGTATTAGATAGTAAAAACAAGATTTATTTCCATATATACAGTCGATTAAAATACATTTGTATAGCCATTTTAAAATACATACTAGGTCTAAACTGAATTCGATTCATGTAACGCGTAAACCACCAAGCTGTTTTTAACAATAGTCAAATATGTAGTACATATAAACATTATATATTCTGATTCAACTTATAATAACAGATTTTCTCGCTGTCCAATAATGATAAAGCAAATAAACTTGTTTTCTACCCGTATGTCGATAATGAGGCGAAACCGCCAGCAAATAATAGCCAGTAATTTGGAGGCGGGGCGATTTGTTGCTCTGTTGATATAAGGGAAATGAACTGATTCAAATTATCGTCTTCTTTAATGACTTGGATAATATCACTGTAATTGGAATTAAAAAGATACATATTTAAATTTAAAAAAGTAAACTTTGAAAAGTATAATAGCATAGGATGTGTGTTAATAAATTGTTCTTTATATGGGTACAAAACCTGCTGTACTGACACTGCAATTTTATCACAACTTAGGAGATATATAATAACATACAGCTAAAGTGTCCGAAGATATTTTTTACCTCACAGAAATCGTGATGTTTTGAATTATTTTATGATAATTTTGATATCACATTTTTGTTGATGAATAATATATTAAGTAAACATTTCTGCTAAACATTGAATTCGTGATGGGACCTGAAAACGACTTTATGTATAAATCAAGAGACATGTATGACGTTATGAAGAATAACGAGAAATCAGGGAAATATCCGGACTACTGTCCGAATAACGAGAAATCAGGGAAATATCCGGACTACTGCCGCACATTACGCGTACATGGTATGTTTTGCTTCGTTATATGTTTTACGTAGATTATATATGTTTTTATTCTAGTTGAAAAGAGGAAATTTAAATGTTTAAGCTCTCAGCGAGCGTATGAAACGACTGTAATTACATATTAACTGTAGAAATAAATATAATCAAACACATAAAGGCTCTAGAACAAAGACAACTGATTTAGAAAAAAAATACAGCTTTAAATAGTTATAATGTGCAAGATAAATATTAAAGATATCAAAGGCATATTCGTTTTTGACGTAGTATACGAAACAAAAACCAGCAGTGAAATATCATCTTTAAAAAGTCTGGATATATTTGTAATGTTCAATGTAGGCAGTACTTTAGACAAATTTCAAACTCAAGTACAGCAAAATTATGTTGTAAAATGTGCAACTTTTTACTCTTTACTATTCAGCTATATATTTTATGTACCAGTAGAGAGTAGTAATTCACATTAAACAGTAATTTCCTATCATTTCTGCAATAAACGGTTAAATGGTTCAATATTCAGCACACTTCTTTCAAAGGTTTGATGTCAGAAAATTTTAAAAGAAAAAAAAAGGTGTTTCTAAAAGTGTTTCGTACCATTTTTATTAGTTATTTTAAAATACATGAAAGGCAACGCACCATAGGGTTAGAGTATTAGCACAAAAATGAATATAAGTTATCACGTATATATTAACAGCCTGATGCTTTTGACTACTACAACTTTTCTCAAAAACTATAAAGAATAATCCACATTTTATCACGATTTATTTCTGTAACGTTTATCCTGTTGTGTTGAGTAAACTGTAATCAAGTTAATGAAGTATTTCTTGTTCAAATATTAGAGCTTTGAACGATCAGGTTACTGTTATAGGTGTAATATTGCTTGTATGAAATGTTCGAGGACACTTTGGTAAATTTAGCCTATAAATATGAACGAATAGATTGACTAAGTCAACTAGTACACCCCTTCTACCATGATAAATGACTTTCGGCTCTCTTTTCTAAGACCATAGCTTTTCTAGCATACGTTAAATGGAAAAAATATTTTGAATGGTATAGCAAATTGTGGGCGACGTGAAAGTTTAGTTCCGTAATCAATGTCAAGGTGTATCATTAAAGAACAACTCATGCCTACAAACTTCCTTGTTAAAGACAAATCAGTCGAGTATCAAATAAAGTAATTACTATATTTGCGGAAATTTCAATTACATTGAAGATATTCGATTGTTCTCCCACTTTCTTCACCAATGAGACCCTTGACTCGCGACGATGTGTATTTAGTATTTCTTTTATTTTTTATGCTTTTCAAAGATCGTCGTTTTAAGAAAATATATGTATGTTGCACAGATTACAATGCCGTGGTAGTAAGAATATTTCCATTAAAATTTTGTTAGAAAATGTCTATAAGACGCCTTTCTAAATGTTCAAATAAAAGTTTCAAAAACATGTTGACTTATCGTTTGCGGGGAGAAAAGTATCTCGGCATTTGTTAATTTCTGTTTTTTACTATTTTTAACAAATATAGTTTCTCTCTACATCTTTTTCTTCTCTTTCCTGTTCTAAATAGGTTAAACATTTTCACGCAAAACTATTTTTTTCGCACTAGTATTTTTTTAATGGATAGTTATATGTTTAATTAAGATTATGTTTGTCTAAAGATATAAGGTATAGAAGCGTTTTATTTACATTACAAACCGAATGAAATTCTAATATTCACCCAACAACGTGAAATTTCACAGATCAGTTCATTAATTAAAACGACACGCATATGCTTTAATGTAAACAGTTTTTAAGGTAATTTAATTTCCCTTTTATAAATATAGAAAGCATATTTTAATTGTATAAAAATTAAACATACTATGAATGATTTGCTAAATGCTTACACAATAAAAGCGTAAGTAACATTAAAGATGCAACAATTATCTTGACTTTCGGTCTTGGTACAGAAAAGAAAAAAGTACAAAAGTGAAATTGTTACTATTCTTCTCTCACGTGCCGGGCAGCCAATCTGTCAAAAACACTTTCGTTTTTGTACAACAATACAACATCTATCTACTCTCGCCCATTATTTGATTTCTAACTGTGCGGTTACACAAAGTTACATTCTAACTTTAAAAGTACCGGTAAGAGCAGAGAGAGCTCCGGGTGGAAAATTACCATTTTGACGGGGTTTGTTTGAATAATCTTGTAAAATTGTAATGCCAAATTTCTGTTCTCACGATGTTTGATCAAAAGAACTAATATAAGAATTAATTAACTGAAGTGTCTAATCTGACAATACACCTATAGAAAGGGATTAAAGTTGGTTTTATTTGGTAGATACAAAATATAGATCAGGGTAATTTAATTAGACACCTTTGCAAATCATATTTTGTCGCTCAAGGTTTTAGAGGGTATCTAAAAGGCAATATGAAGTAGTTAGGGATAAATAGGAAACGTATTTCTTATTTTAAAAATATCATGTGAAGTTAACACTTTGAAGAGAATTGATAACTTGTGATTTGTAAAGAAATAGTAAAAAACGTGTGTAAGTAAATCAAATTCAAAAACTAAATTTTAAAACGACTGTAGAGTTGATGCGGCTTTTATTTACAGGCACTTCTCACTAGAGTACTAACCTTTTACATAGTAATTATTAGATTAAGTTCATCTACGCACACTGCAGCCCCAGACAAGCAAATAAGTACAGAAGGAATAGGATTTCAGAGACTAGGTAAATTAATTTGCTGTATCAAGATAATCTAGATATTTATCTCACCATCAGGGCAATACGTTTATTGAAAAACGAATAATACGGACTCTAACATATACAAAACAATTATAGACAGTGCGAGACAAAATGGCCCGGGCACCGCTAATTTGGTGCAAATTGAAACGACAGAGAACATAATATTGATTGTTGTATATAAATCATATAAATAATGCACATAAATAGTACAGAAATTGAAATAAGAACTTTACTTCAAATAGTATAGCAAAATAGATAGGTAAGTACGAGGTGGTCCAGGCGTCACAATGTCTCATACAAACACAGCATCATATATGTTACTTAAAACGAAGACGTTTAATAAGAACGCATAGCTTTAAATGCACTCATTAGCAAATTTATTAACAATATTATTTAACAATAATAATACTAAAATGATTATAATATAAAGCAATCGCTTTCGTTGCAACTTATTTTAACAGTAATGGAGATACATACGGGATAAGAACCGTCGGCGATTTAATTTCTAGATTATATACTAATAAAGACAATACCTTTGTCATTGGCGCCGCCGATGACGGCGGCGGCCTATTATGGAATAGTTTTTCCGGAAGTACATGCTAGGAGCGGTTATTAGAATGCGAAGAAAAATGGTTTTAACTGTATGCTAAAATAATACGAAATAGACATTAAAATATTGATTATACACATTTCCTTCATTAAAACGTAATTGTTTAATTGTAATGTTCCTTTTCATATCTTTTAGAAAAAAATACGAAAACGTAAAACAACTTCTCCCTTATCGGTTTTGCAAAATTATAATATCAGCTTATTTTTACCACGTGCTTTAAAGTCAGTCACCGCAGTGTAGTGGGTAAGCTGATGACCGCCAAATTTTACGAGTGGAGTTCAAATCCCGGTCAAACCCAATTTTTTAAAATAATTTTTCTTCCGTTTTTTTTTTCAGCTTTAAAACCACCATGATTTTAAATGCTTTCTGCAAATATTCATAAAATTTTTCATTCAAATCAAACTAATAATGATTGCTTATCAAAAAGCTAATTTTAGCTATTTAACGCCACACATGTACAAAACTATTTTCGGCGCCCTTTGATGCTTTGCATCAATGGTATTCTTGTTGTGTTCTTGGATTATCTTTGTTATTTCACATTGCTATTATAAGATTTTTGTCTAAATAGTTATCCGTGAAAGACACATTGTGACCCATAGGCATTATTCAGAAGACGCAACTGTCCGCATTTAAATGAGAATGATTCCGCATTGCATAATAAGGGACAAGTCGTGACTCCCTAACGAAAGTGGCTCGAGCCCGGTTTGCCCTTTGTAATGTATGCGCATGTATAGATAATGTAATTTCGATATTTTCATATAGAAATAAAGTCTCCAGCCACTTCAATTGGCTTGTAATAGGGTGAAAGGAATGCTGGTACATATAGTTTATGATTCAACTCTGTAAAATTCTTATTTTCATTTGAGTGTTTTTAGTTTCCGACGGTAAAGTATCAGAGACATGACGACGAAAAGTCGTTCCTGTCACAAAACTGGGTTATACATATAACAACGATACTACATGTTGATGCAAATATCTTTTACATTTTGTAAATAAGAAACACACATTCGCAAGTATTTGAATCATTATTTCACCTAGCAAATGACGACTCAGAATTTGCATGGTGATCAAGCTCATATGTTACGGGGGTAAAATACAAATTTTAATCATTTCACTTACAAATGTAGAACAGTGATAATTGAATAGATGTAGTATTAAATTACCTAGTTGTAGTGTTACACAAGGAGCAAAATGGTATCAATATCGTCATGATGGCGGGCGTCTGTAACTTTACACTAGGAAAATTAACAAAACAAACACGCTTACGTTTCTAATAGATCGCATTTAGGGTTCGTCATCATGCCGGAAGGCACTTAAAATGAAAGTATGTTCATATTTGATATGTCTATTAAAGCAATTTTGGAATACCTTTATTTACATTTGAGAAAAAAAAAAGAAATGGGAGAAATGTACACGCGCACCGTTCTAGAGGCAATAAGGTGAAGTGTTGAAAGCATTTAGGATTACCATAGACTGCACTCACTGCACGGTAGTTGTAGAGTCATGATTTTAAACCAAATTCTGAATACATTTCTGTGTGTTTAGGCGGGGTGGGGCAGTATATATAGACTCACTCTCGACCATCCGTTCATAGAAACAGCTGAGATATGGAGCTAGAAATGAGCAAAATTTGCATTTTCAACGTCCTTATCTATGAAAGTGTATTAAATAGAAAGAATAAGCATTTTAAGTTCATACAGCATGCATCCAAAAAAAACATTATATCGGTGGTCACGATATTTTACAGAAATGTCAGTCAGCATGTGAAGTTCTGCACCTGTAGTTTCACCTTGACCGCATTGAGAACAGAATTATGACCTTTTTACATTGCAAAACTGCATTTCCATACATTTGTATTAGCATGTATCAACATTTCAATCAGTTATATATCTTTGATTTGTTTGTGTTTATCCTATAACGCAAAAGTTCTGCTGAGCCCTGACGTAGCAAATAAACATATCTGTTAAACTTGGCACTGTCTGTTTGAACTGACATGAAATACGCATATAGGATTTTACTTTGTTCAGTTAGCTATTAAGCATCAATTCTATTCATAATTCATCTAGATATATGTAGTAGATATAATTTTCATTGAAAGCAGGTCACGTGAATCTCCTTCCGTTGATAGGTCCTTTGACCGCATACAATACTTACCTTAGCATATAGCAACAATACTTTTAAGAAAAGAATCCAAACTCCTATCCGATAAATATGTGTGCGAAAGAAAGAGGGAGAAAGTCGGATAGGGTTAGCGTTAGACAAACATTAGTGGCCTAAATCTACCATAGAAAGCAGTGGTAGAAACACCTTTAAAGTAAGTAGAAATGATAAAACGGCATCACAGACGTTTGAACCTATAGGAACAGAACTCAGACATTCGTATACATACAATGGTAGATAGAGTCCACAAACCATTTTGTAGCTAAGTCACACTTGACTCGATATATAAGTATTCGTGACACAATTTGGTTTTAACACAGTTATCATTTTAACAAAATGAACAAGACAACTGTTTTCTGAAGAAGACAACAGTTGATCTGAAATCTATTTCCTATACACGAAAAAAGAATTTGCAATTTAATATCTACGAATAAATCTATTATAAGACGCTAACTGGTTCATTGTAATATTTTTCACAGTGAAAATGTTATAATATTGATAACATCTCGGATGAATCAGTTTTCGCTTTATTAAAGAATGAATACTTGTCATTCATGACACCGCGAATTAAGTTTTAACGTGGCCTTTAAAGTGTGTACATTAATTGGGACTAAATGTCGGTTTCAAATTTAATGAACTTGTCTGTTTAGGACATTCTGTCGCAGAATTCGATAACAAAACTAATAGTTAGAATGGTACAAACGATTTTATTTGAAAGACTATATTTTCTGATTTTGATCAGATATCGGTGTCCCGGAGAGAGACAAATTAAAAAGTGTAAATAGAAACTACACATTTGCCTTGAAAAATAAACTAAATTCCCCGAGGAAGAAACAATCGTTTGATGTTTAGGCTGAAAAATGTCAAATAAAGTTTGCAATGAAAGTGTTGATTTTGTGGCTCGTAAACATTATGATTTGCAATGCTTGTATGATGTCTAATGCCGGTTGTTAAAGCTCATGAGAGCTTCTGTTATTTGAAATTGTCTTGCCAACTCATAATAAATATTACAATTCTTGTAATATTTTATCATAATGCCTTTCCCCAAAAATATAAGACTTTTTTGTGTATATTTACAACCTTCAAAACACCTTTTTTTTTCTTGAGGCCCCCATAATTGGGGTAACCTTCAAAACACTTTAAAGCAGTTTTGTAATTTTGTAATCAACTGTAATTGAATGACAAATTACTCAGATGTAATTAAAAACCAAAATGTAATAATAGATTCAGGTATTACATGCCAATACAAAGACCGATGAGACACACACTGTTTTCCATGGTGATTTATAATGCGTTGCGTGAATGACTCATCAAACTGAATTATGAAAGTCTAAGATTTTCATGTTTTGCAGTGCAACACAAAAATGCATAACCGAAATATAAGGTCACGGTCTAGTTTACTAAAAGAAAGTTTAGACTTCAAGCACTGTCTCACTTGCAATGTGATTACTTACTCATCGATTGTTCAACACGTCTTCTAAATAATCAAAATTTGAAAATTTACAAAAACTAACTCCGATAGTTTACCAAAACCTATTATAATAGTCAATGAGTAAATTTATAGATTTACCATTTAAATTTATAGATTTACCCCATGGATTTCGGATTATCATGTAAACTTGGACACTTGAACGTTCAGTGTCATTTCTTCTTAAACATTTGAGAACATGTGTTCCGTTATAGCATCATACAGAGTTTTACACAAAAGACCTTTTAGTCATGGTTTAAATCTTTCAAATTCCTAAATTAGAAATTTTCTTCATTTCCAGTGGGAGTAGTGGTCCTGTCACCCCATGTATTGTTAGGGGCTCTCGCATTATATAATCCCTTGGTAGCATTTGCCACCCGTATCATAGTCACACCTTTCATTCGGTGTGGTCACAAACTGCATATTATAGTGCTCAGCATGCAGTAAATTGATGTTTTGTCATGTACGCTCGTTTTAAACATGGCGCTAAAGAGCTGAATTCACATTCCAAAGATATAGATGAAAAGCCCGTTTTAATTATTTAGATAAACGTCAATTGTGTGTGCTTCAGTATAGGGCTACTACTATAGTAGACATTATTGGCTGTAGAAATTATCGTCAAGTTATTAAAAAAGATGGCACTGATTTAAATTCGAATACCTCTTTAAATTGTGAGATATCTTTCTTTTAAAAGAGATATCTCTTCTAAATTTTGAAAGAATGTTTAAGAGAACGTAATAGAGATATATCTCTACCAGAAAAGATATATCTCCTACATCTAAGACTTTGTTAGCATTCCAAATACGTTGCATGGTTACATGATGGCTTGAACCATCAACGATAAATAAATAATAGAAGATAGTGCTGTCTCACACATCTAGTGGTCATGTGTCATAATATATGAAAATATGCATGAAATTTCAATGTCAGTGTATATGAAAGGAACTTTATTTCATTTTTAAGAAGTGAATAATCAGTGTTGAAAGGACCAGAACATATAAAGTTTATATTTACAGAGGCAAATGGAACCGTGAAGGAGTTAGTATTCCCTAAAGCATTAGATCTCGACAGACCGAAGCGGGCTCGCACCACGTTCTCACCAGACCAACTGTATGAACTAGAGCGGGAATTTCAGCGTAACCAGTATTTAGTGGGAAAAGAAAGGTCAGAACTGGCTAAACGACTGAGACTGTCGGAGACACAGGTTTGTTAAACATGTCCATTACGTCTTTAAAGTTACAACAGTAAATTTAAGTAATTTAACATAAGCAAAAATATTGACATCTGTTAAAACAGACTCTATTTTTTTCCGGCCGTAGGCAGGTATTGTTTTCACATAGATTTTCTTTATATGGTTACGTTGTGTATCTGCACCAACTACTTTGTTTATCGCGCTTGGCACACGACTAGACTTATTGTTTACATAAGGCGTAAAGGTACATTTAGCAAATGATGAGAATTGTACACAGTGAATGGTGGGTTACAGTTATGGCAAACCAATTTACTATTTAATATGGCAACATTCACTACTAGATCTATTGAATCAGCCCGGATAGCTCAATAGGTAGAGCACGAGACTTATAATCTCGGGGTTGTGGGTTCGATTCCCAGGGCTGACCAACTAAAATTACTAACAATCTTTCGGATGAGACTTAAAAACCGAGGTCCCATGTATGGGTGAAAACCTGGCATGATAAAGAACTAGGGGTGTCTCTGGAACTGGGGCGCTTTCTGTATCTTGCACTATCCCCCGAAACCTAAAATAACTAAATTCTTCTGGGGGCGTTGGTCATATGGGAAACCGGTGCCAACGATAAAACCCTAAATATACCATACTAGATCTATGTACTTTATATAACTGAAGAATACAGAATACATTGGCTACTACTATTGTTTAATTTTAGTTGACGAATACGGAGTGTTTATCTATTTTTAGATATGTTTGAGTTCCTATATTAAAAAATATTACATTTGTATTATATTCATGTACATGAAAAAGATATTTTGAATATATACCCTTTAAACGTAACACCGATACGCTGATAAATGGAAATAGTGGCGTGCTTGCGAAAAGTTAAAACTGACAATTTTTACATTGTTTTTTTAATTCACGTATTTATTTGTATCAGTTCGTGGGAGTCACCGAATCAATAATGCTTCGGCAGCAGTACTACAGCCCTGTTTTTCTGTACGGCAAAAGTCGAAATCAGGACGGTATGAAATTTGAAAAAAGTAAGAATCAGTACATTCTCTTTAAAAATCTTTATATACCTTACAACCTTAAGCATTTGGAAAACAAAGATTTTACAATAATAACTGACAAACTGGAATAATTTATCTCCGACAAACTTCAATCTGAAAAAAAATTCCAATATCGATTGGCTATATGAATGTTGGAACTTTTACTGTCACTGAAGAGAGGTAAATCGAAAAAGTGTTTACTGCACAGTACTAGGAGTCTTGTCCCTTTGATTACTGTGCTTTAAATTAGTCAAATGTCTTCAATTTAGACATTGACTGTAAAAGACTTACTTCACAATGTATCGGAGGCGATATTTAGCAAATACACGTCCGCCAAATAATTTATACGAAACTTTTTTGACTTTTCATGATTTCGGTGTTGACGTTGGAGGTCTTTCCAAAAACTACCTTAATATAAATTGTCAACTTTAAACTATTTACCCTTTATCACTATTCGTTTGTTTCCCTGCTGCTCGGCATTGTAACGATTAGGCAAATCATTTTTTTTATATTAATTAATATAGTATTACGGCTCTAGAGTATGATGTGTAGGATTAGCCGAGTCAATGACTGTCGCATAGGTACAGGTCTTTCGCACAACTAGGCTTAGATACTGCTGATGCCTTTCAAAATGATTTTGACGACCTTTACTCAGTCAGATCGTAATTTCATTAAAATACGTTGATCACTACCAAATGTTTATGCTGTTTGTCTTAATCAGGGTGAACAGGTCGCTAACTCCACGCCACCAGGTCGCTAACATCACGCCGCCAGGCCGCCAACTCCATGAACAATGAACAGATGGATTAATGTTCTGAAATAAAACAGAGACACATTAGCTGATAGCAAAAAGTTTTTACGAAATAAAACGACGTAAAATTCAAATTTTAGGAGCACTACATTATGAATAGTATTGTTGTGTTGAAATTGATCCTAAAGCATCATTGTTTTAAAATCTTCTATTTTTGCGAATTTTATTCTTTCCGCTGATTTAACACACAAAGATTGCTTGAGCAAAAACTGGCGCATTATATACCAGACTTTCCCTGGCTCGTTTAGATTCTGCTCTGATGAGCAATTGCAAGGGCGTAGAAATCGATTTAAGGTTAACGTGGTCGCTTAGTGCCTAAAGTTGAATTTATTTTAATTCTGAATTCCCACAGAACAATTACACGAAATTGAATCATGTTAGCATGATTTGCTTACAAAAGTTGGCATCCAAAATGTCTTTTTAAGTACCATTTTAACTAAGTGATACAGTTTTTTCGTTCCTAGCTTTTACGTCATCAACAATTTTCAGCGCAATTACTCTTACGAATCAGTTAAGTATAAAGTTCGGATAATTACACGAGGATTTTTTTTATGTCATTGCTCTTGATAAAGATTCGACTACAGACAATATCAAAACACCATTTTACATTGTAAACTAGTGAAACAGTTTGAATGAGAAGGAAAAAAATCCACTAAATTTGTTAATTTTGCTACATAGGACAAACAAAAGCTTAACGCTGAAACACTATATATAAGCTATTGTGATGACGTAACGTTGGGCATCCGTCGCATCTTCATAATGTCAACATTTTTATTAAAACGACATTTCCCTCTAAAACCAATGAATGGAAACTAATGTAACCTGGCATGGATGTTCCCTAAATATGTCTCTGTCAAGTTGTTTAGATACGTTTTCATTTTTTGTCTATCTCTGGTTGCAATGGCAACATAAATAAAAAGCTAAAAAGAAGGGGAGCGGTGGTGTAGAGGTTAAGGTGTCTGCCGCTCATCCCGGAGGTTGCGGGTTCGAGCCCCACCAGGGTTACGACCGTACTTCCTCATATGACACCAGTACTAGTTCTTCCAGGAAGCGGACTCGAGAGTGACTAGATAAGCTACACGTTTTCTTCACATTCGAGCTAAAATAAATTAGTATAAACTAAATAAAAAGCTTTAAAATGTTTTTGCCTAACATTTGAAGACCAAGAGCTTAGATATGTTGTACAATATTGTTTAGTGGTCTTCCACCAAGCTTTTTTGAAAAGTTGACCTCGCCAAAACAGCAACGGGTGAAAATAAAAGGATTTCTTCAAACTGATGTGTGATATTGCACGCTTTGTTGGTGTTCACTATCAAAAGTTCCTTTCATTTTAAAGAAAAACTTGAAAGTGAGAAATATTTCTGCTAGGTTGGCTCCCTACCTATTGATTGATAGCCAAAAGGGTGGGTGTGTTGAAACTGCCAGATAATGCTGAAATATTTTCAAAATTGGACGAAAAGCATTTTAAAATGTTGTCACTGGTAATGAAACCTGGGTACACTATTTGTAGCCGGTGCTAAAAATTTGGAACACAATATGGGTCACAGCCAATAATTGCTGAAGTGCAAAGAAGGCTTTGTATGCTTTAACCTTTTTTCGTGAAGTCATAGCAAAACAGGTGCCAGCAAAAGGGTGCACACGTGTTTCTGGAATGTATTACGACGATGTGATATTGAACAAATTTAAAATTGCTATAAGAAATGTCGCCGAGTCACAAGCTTCACTGTTGCATGACGATGCTCTAGCGCCCACCCTGACATGGTAACAACATTTTTGAAATCGGAGAAAGTTACTGTGCTACCACATCCTGCTTATTTTACAAACCTTGCACCATAAGACTTCTATCTCTAAATCAGCCTATCGTGCCGCTATCAGAAATGGATCGAAAAACTAAATTTATGCATTTCTAGCCATTGGGAGTACTATGAGATCAGCTTTTAAAGTTAGAAAGCAAACAACACAATACGCAGTACAATACAGTCGGCTGTTCATGTAACAAAGAACAATACACACTACATTTCGAACACCCTACGTATTTCCAAACCATTTCTAAAAATGTTTTCTTTGGTATGTCTCTCTGCTACGGTTGTTCAAGCCACATCTCTTCATTAAAACATGGCCTTTAAGGAGGAAAGGCTACTTCTTCCTACATATCTATTAAGTAAATTTAACATCTTTTTTACTCTTAGGCCGTTGGTAATATTTTGAAAATATGTTAAATTTATGGAATTATTTTATGCGAGTTTCTTCTAGTGTCTGATATCATTCAAGAGATGTAGCTTTCTAAAAATCACCAAACATAGAATCTTTAATATTTAAAGAAAGTTTTCTTCCATCTGAACTATCGTTCAGGAAAAGAGACATTGCTACCTATGTAAAGGTGTACAGTAAACTCCGTTATATAACAAAGTCCTCGGAACCATTAAACGTGTTCCTTATATCCAGAGTATGTTATATCTATATAGCATTTTCAGATAAAATAAAGGGAGGGCAAAAAATCGTGCCAAGAAGAATTGTTCCTTATATCCGATATTACGCTATATCCAGAGTCGTTATATACTGTATCCGGTGTCGGTGGTACATATGTCTTGACTTGATTTAGTTGTCTGTCGAATCCTCACTTATTTGGTATTAGATACATTTCTATATTTGTAGGTAAAAGTATGGTTCCAGAACAGACGGACGAAATACAAACGTGATAGGATGCGTGACGCTGAAGTACGGGACTCCAAATCAGAAAGTTTTGCTGCATGTAACATTTTGCGCATGCTTGAACATGACCCAGCAACCGTTTCTCACTGTACACCAGTGATAACAACTGTGCTTCCGGCCTATCATCCATATGTGTTTCCAGGATACAGTCCCACGTGAAAGACATCCTGGTCCTCCATTATATGTAAATAAAATCTGATCCTATTTATAAATTATTTGCATTTTGTAGTTCCAAATACATGTATTGTATTAAAGTTTGATTTGTAGAACTCTCTTGTTTATTGTATAAATCTATACTTTCTTGCTGATAGTATTGCCCTGAAAGTATTGCGCTTAAAGTATTGATCTGAATTGCGCTTAAAATATTACGCTGAAAGTACTGCGTTGTTAAAATCAGATCAGTCACATAACCAGAATGTACTTGATAACTTCCTCCTATAACAAGATCTACGATATATCAACGGGAACATAATCGCTTCATTACACCAAGAAACGTTTCTATCTGAAGGGCAACTCCAGGAAATTTCTATTAATGAATCAGATTTAGAAGGTTTTCCATTTGATCTTGGATTGTGATTATGCACAGTCAATTAAACTTCTCCATTTACGCCAAATGCTTTGAGCTTTAGGAGTTTCCGTCTCTCTAACGCTGGGTCCAGTACGTGAAGATATTTTCATTCTTTTTTACCATGGGTACGCTGATTTTAGTTGATTATGTATAAAACATTTCCTGTGTATTTTTGAGAGTCATTGTACATACAATGTATAATGATAGTTCACATTATTAAACACATTTTAGAGTCAGATTAAGGTATTGTAAAACGTAAGCGTTTCGTATCACGTGACTGTGACAAGTGCTGAATACCGCAATCGTATCTAGATAATGTGTATTTTGTATGTTGTACAGACTACATTTACTTCTGTTTATTTTAATGAGGAATTTTATACTGCAAGACTGAAAGTCTCTTCCCTAATGATGTTTTTCTTTCTTGTTGTGACAATAACTAGTAATTTTAAGTTATATGACTATAGTCACTTTTTCGGCGCAGCCGTATTAAGCTCGCTTTGGACCGGAAGTTTGGAACTCTTCAATCGCCAATGAAATGACAAGTAGAATGTATCGGTCAATACTTCGAGCAGCATATTTATAAGGAAAACAAGGATTAAGGTTGTTTTCCTGATACACATGTCGCGATATGTATCTAATTACTATTGGGAACAATTTTGACAAGTGGCCGGTAAGCTCAGTCGGGAGAGCGTTAGGTTTAACAACTTTGCAAAGGAAGGTACATGGGTTCGAATCGGTCAGGTTCTTTTTTGTCTCACCATGTGACATAAGGCGCCTTCCGACTCAATAAAATTTTTTTTACTATAAAAATCTAGCTAACAATCGCTCTCATATACTAAAACTTGCGCCGACTACACAATGTATATTTTTTTAAAGGTAGTTCGTGTTTAATAGAGTACCTATATTCCTGTTAGTCTTACATGATTGTGTAAACCAGCTACTTTCAAGAATTATTTGTCAGTATAGAATCAGATGCTGAATATTAAACTCAGCAAATAGATAGTAGTCAAGTTTATAACTCCACTAACAATACAAAAATGAGCTAAACAGTAAGGATTTAGTACTGATGTTAAGATAACAATAACAATACAAAGCATCTTGCAGTTTGACCATGTGTGTGTTTCGTTTTATAATGATACACGCTGATACTCCTCTCCAATCTTCGCCTGATTGTTCGACTGTTCTATAACAGAGATTTTAATAAAATAAGGTTAGTTATCTTAACAGTATTTTTCGTATTCATTTCCTATGTGGTACGTACTCTTAATACCTTTATATTAAAAGTACAAACAATCAAGTAAAGCTACCATAAGAAAAACAAGAGGGCCATGATAGCCCTATATCGCTCACCTGACTACCATTGGCTATAATAAAAGGGGTCATGATTCTAACATAATTCGTAGAGGTCCACTACACAATGCTAAGTAACATTTTAAATATCTATTACATGCCTGTCTGCCTTGTGTTTTTTGTAAAGTTTTCCCTATATAAGCCTATGTGAAATCAAGTGACTTCCCCCCTCCCGGGAAGGGGTTATTTTGATCCGGGGGTCATATTTTGAACAATCTTGGTGGAGGTCTACTAGCCAATGCTACATGCCAAATATTTAAGCTCTATGCCTTGTGGTTTCAGGGAAGAAGATTTTAAAAGTATTTGCTATATAAGCCTATGTAAAACTAAGTGACCCACTGTGCGGGGTCAGTTTTGATCCGGGGTCATAATTTGAACAATCTTGGTAGAGGTCCACTAGCCAATGCTACATGCTAAATATCTAAGCTCAAAGCCTTGTGGTTTCAGAGAAGAAGATTTTAAAAGTTTTTCCTATATAAGCCTACGCAAAACTAAGTGACCACCCGTGCGGGGTCAATTTTGACCCGGTGGTCATAATTTGAACAATCTTGGTAGAGGTCCACTAGATAATGCTACATACCAAATATCTTAGCTCTAGGCCTTGTGATTTCAGAGAAGATTTTATAGGTTTTTCCTATTTGTTTCCATAGCAACCAGAGTTCTGCATGGAATATAATTCTTTGAACAACTTTGGTAGAGTTTCATGCAAGGAACATCCCTGCAAAGTTTCATCAACATTAGCCCAGTGGTTTCAGAGGAGATGTCGTTTGAAGGAAATGGTGGACGGACGGACGGACGGACGACGGACGGAATGCGATCCTAATAGCTCACTCTGGCACTTTGTGCCAGGTGGGCTAAATGAGAATGAATTAACATCATGGACAGATCATTTTGCAAATAGATGCTCTAGCAAAACTGTATAATTTTGTTTTCCGCATGGGTGTTAAGTTTTGCATTGGAAAAAGAAACCAGGGAACTTGCGATGAAAAAATAAATTATTGTTTCATCTAATTTTCAGTGTAGGGAAGAGCAACAGATGATCGCAAAGTATTATATGAAATCTTTAGATTGGGATCGAAATACCACGATACATTTCAATAATTACAGCGTAGTTATTAATTACTTCGTGACCATGCTTATCATATAATAAATAGTTTGTTATGAAAGACAAATGATCCCTGATAATTATGGCCCAAATATCTTCCATAAACAATACATTGAATTTTAATATGTCTGTGAGAACATCTCTGGCATCGGTCATCGGCAATCGATATGCAGATTTAGCCTGTCATCAATGTTTAGCTTTTATGTTCAGCCCGACGTTTTGCTCAGCTGAACATTCAACTTATTTAGCGAAAATACATTGCAGCCAACGACATATGCTCAGCTCCAATGTCTAGCTGAACAGACTCATACCTGAATATTAACATTTTCTTTTCAATGTTGAGATGTGACGGTCAGCTGACAATTCGTTCTTGCTCGACATTTATTTATTAAATAAGTCTATCTCAATGTCTAGCCGCAAAGTTCAGCTGAACATCGCTCTAGTTCGACATTAGTTTACAACGTAGGTCAATCTAAATGCCGAGCTGACATGTTCAGCATAATATTAAATCTATCTCGACATTCGTTTATAAATTAACCGAAAAAGGTTAATCTCAATGTCGAGCTGCAATGCTCAGCTGAACATTCGATCTATCTCGACATTCGATTTTATAATAAAATTGTAAATGAAGAGTATTATGATCTGATTTAAGAAATATGAATTTAGCGCAAGTATTGATTGGACACCTTATGTCATGTATATACAAGGTAACAGGGCCTCAAATCAGATATTGATATCAATTGAAACTTTTTTGACATGCATAGTCAAATAGAGCTAGAAATACAGAGTAAAATGGGTTGAGGTCGCTGATAATTATAAGAAACTTGGGAATATACCTTCTTATATCAGTGACCTCGATCAATTTTACTAAGGGAGTACTGTTGATTCTTTTGTTCGTGTTTTACACGAGGACATATAGCACAGCACCTCGGTTGACACGAGTGCGTCTACCATTTTCACGATAATGAATTTTACATAAAAAGTCATGTCTTAATTTATTTCAGGAAATTGCTATGTCTTTTTTCATGTCAAATCCAGACATTTCGTTCTAGGAATCTTTAAGGTAATTATATTTCATTCACTGCGTTACAAATGACATGTTTCTGTTTAAAGAAACAGTTTTCAGTTATTTCCAATATACATGGTTAACAGATGGGTAATTTCTAGTGAAATTAAGTGCATTTTGTTAGAACAATATCTCGAGGACATGCACACTCAAGTTCAGTAAAAGTTTCAACAAAGTTTTGTCTGAAGAAAATCCAATCCCGTCATCTTTTACAAAATAATCGTATTGTACTGTTTTATGCAGCGAAGTAACTTATTCTATCAAATCTTGTAAAATAATCCCTCTCAGTCAGTTCCACTATTATCTCTTTTCTCTCCGTCTAAGTTACTCATGATACTATGTAAACTGTGATACTGACAAGGAACAGGTTGCCTGCCGAACTTCCTTCCACACACAGACACCAGGGCCTTTATTGTTATTGACTTTAAAAGTTTGGTGACAGTCTACCCTATCAGATTACGGCTGTTAATCAAGCGAGAAATTTTGTTGAAAGTCTCATGCGCAAGCTAACTAGTTACAGATTTGCGTGCATGCTTTTATCATGTACACATCTTAATAACAACTTTTGGGATTTATTTGATTTGAGTATAGAACGAACTATCAAATAAAAACGTTCCAGTATAGATTCCTTTAAAGTATTTCTGTATTTTAGAAATAATACGCTACCAAATTCTAAACGGTTTTGACAGTTCACTATAAACATTATATTATAGTGTTGCGGTGCTGTAAAATCACGATCACATCCATTTGTCACAGACTTGCACACATTTCTATGTATATGGTTTGTGTTGTCGCTTCTACATGTAACCATTACGTTTACAAATTACGTTTAAGTATATCATTTTGGAGGAATTTAAGCTTTTTTTCACATGAAACTGTGAACGACCACATTTAAAACCTTTAATGGTAATAGACGATCAGGAGAGATAACTGTAGACAGAACTTAATACAAGTTATGACCCTTGTTTATCTTTTTTTTTTTTTTTCTTTTATTTCTGATATTCATGTACACAAAATCAAATAATATCGAGATATCAAAATAATTTATACAGTTGTCAATATTCAATTATTTTTTTGAAGTACATGAATTTTTTTTTTTTTTTTATAAAGTCAAGTGATGTTTTTTGTCAAAGAGGCCACATATTCTAATGTGGTGCAAAAAGTAGGAAAGAGGTTTTTAAGAGTTAAAGAGAATAGATCAGAACGTTTCCATATGTTTTAATTTATGAATTGAGATGAAAAAAAACAACATTTCTGAAGAGGATGTAAAAACAAACTATTTTATTTTTTGACTGTTGTTCTGGATTTAGTCAGTCAAAAATGACCATTTTTCATTATGTTTTATTAGTTTGTCATTGACTAAGGCTATTTCCTTTTCAATAATTATTCTTGACATCAGGTACGATTTAAAACTTTCAAAACTAGGCAACATGTCTCTGTGTTTTGCTTGAAAAATGTAAGTTTTCATTGTAACTATCATAAAATTTATAGCATGCATATTTCTTCTTTTTTCGATTATACCAAAATATGCGTCTTCTTGTTTGATAGTACAATTTTGAGACTTTGTTTTTAAAAAGTTGCTTAATTGATTCCATAAATGTTGAGTAAGTCTACATTGTTTATCTTAGCTAATTTGGTAAAATTAGTTGTCGTGAAAGTTGTCTTTATAAGTGTTAAACCATCAATTTTGATGATTCTAGACTGAATAAGTAAGAGCATTGGTCCCCGCAAATAGGTTAGTGAGTAAAAGGTCAAGGTCACTTTAACCTTGCAGAGTAAAACGATTTGTGACCATTGATCGAAGGACACTGGAGCATGTGATCTTATAATACAAACACGGAATTCGTTTATGACCAGAATATTATCTATATTGCGCCACTATCAACGCCCACTGACTTTGAAAAATACAAAATGTCTCTTATCAATACATAAATTCTATTAACTGATACAAAGATAGTGTTTAATATTTGATTTCATTATCTATCGAAACCCGCGGGATTTTTAAAAGCATCATTTTCAGATTACATTTTGACATTATATGTTGTTTTGTTAATTACATTCGAGTAGGACAGAATTAATTCATCTCGTTTGAAATTACAGACACAATGGATGGCATAGAGCATTATTAAAGAAAATGGTCGTGACGTTATCTGTTTTAACATTTTCCTCATGTGTGGTTATTAAAATTTTCTATTTAAAGAGAAAGGGAAAGAAAGTCATTAGTACATGACTGTGAATGTGTTCGGTTTGCAAAGATTTCTTATGTTTATTCCGTGTTTAGTACTGCTATGGTGGTGAGTCCCAATTTGTCATTTGGTATATATCAATCTTGTACACACTTGTGACTTATATATCGATTATTATCGGTTACTTTGTTTAGTTGTTGCGGCGGACAACTGGTCAATGTCGTTCTGACTTTAAAGCCTAACGGTTCATGATTGTATTGCGTGATATATTGCGTGATAAAGAATGTGCTACAATCGTCTGCATGACAAATAAATGAAAGTGAATCAATATCCGTAAAGTTGGTTTGCAGTTTGCAGTTCGCGGAAACTAAGAAATCAGTTTGCAGTTCGCGATTCGAATCGCGAACTGCGAACTTGCAACTAGTCTGCAGTTCGCAGTTCGAACTGCAAACTGCGAACATGTTTGCAGTTCACAATTTGAATCGAGAACTGGCAACTTATCATCATTTTAACGGATAATTGGGAATGAGAAGTTGTTTGTATTTCGTTATTTCGTTATTATTTCCTAATCGAATAACAAAATACAAACTACATTTGTACTTCTCATTCCCAATTAGCCGTTCAAATGAAGATTAGTTGCCAGTTTTCGATTGAAATTGTGAACTGCAAACATGTTCGCAGCTTGCAGTTCGAATTGTGGACTACAGACTAGTTGCCAGTTCACAGCTCGCGATTCGAATTGCGAACTGGGAACTGCAAACCTACTTTACGGATATAGTAAATCACAATTTTACAAAATAGTTCAAACATGTTTAAAGAATAACAAAAAGGGCATTAAACCTTGCAATTCATCCAGGGAATATTTTATGTTTTAATATCATGACATTAAACGAAAAAGTGTGGGAAGGATTGTTGTATCATGTTACAACAAGTGCTAGTTTTTGAAATAAAACTGAAATAAAAACAAATAAATTAGCAAGATACTGCTCCAAGATACTGCTCCTTACAGCTGCGGTCTTTGTCAACATTTTAATTCTATAAAACTATAGGTCAGACGTTATTAAAACTGTTTTTCATTATAATAGAGCATGTAGTACAGCATGACTTTGTGAACCAATAAAAGAGAACAAAATAATAGATGCCGATCCCTGTCTTTCATTTTAAACAAATGTCGAGAGCATGGCATTCTTATTGCAAAAGTTCATCATGCTGTTTTATCTAGTACCAAATAGTATAAAACTTGTACTAAAGTAAATGTTGAAACGATTAAAGTGCATACAAGGTGTGCAGCTGCTCGCTCCGAACTGAGGACATTTGACAGAAACCAGCACATTTTACACATTATATTCACAAAGGACGTCATCATGTTTTTATTTACATAATAACATGTCTCTCTGAAGCTAGCGAGAGCCATCTTGGCTTAGCCACTCCTTTCACCTCTTACTCCCGGTTGCGAAAAGGCTTTGGTGTGAATGGTGGCTATTCAATGAAAAAATATTGAACCGGAAATATGCGCGTTCCGTTTTAACAGTAGTTCTACTGAAGTTCTGCCGAATTAGTGGTCAGTTGTGCTGAAAAATAGCCTGTTTAAGAATGCACAAAAGTGCTATATATATATATATATATATATATATATATATATATGTATAAATTGAATGCAATGAAAGATCGCCATACCAGACAATGCTGGTGATATGCGCATCTCCTCTTTTTAGTGAATAATACAATGAATGTTGCTAAATTCCTGTCTGTGGTTGCTGAGAAATCAAACGGACACAAAATTAAAGGTACGTGAAAAAGCAATCAAAGGACAATAACTCGGTGAAAAAAAAACTAGAATGTGCTTATCACAGTGGGGAATCACGTTATCAAAATAATCTCTAAACAAAAGTAAATCTATGAAAATGTTAAAAAATAATGAAAGTTGTTTAGGTTTAGATATGAAATGTAGCTTATCTTATGGTGACATTAATGTATTCTAGAATAATCATAATCTCCTTCGGATTGTAATAATCACTTCAGGACACTGAACTAATTTATTCTTGAAGTGTTCAGCTCAATCGGTAAGTGATTGTTATTGAGGCCTGAATGGATCTTCAGTACGTTAATGTTGTCATAAGATAGGCTACTTTTAATATTCACAGCTGAACGGCCTCATAATTTTGCAATATGTTTTATATATTTCCTTTGTTTAGAGATTATTTTGATCATGCGATTTCCCACCGTGCTTAAATCATGTAGTATGAAGTTTTACTGGATTCAAATCTGCAGTTCCTGAGAAATAGCCCGGACAAGAATGCACAAAAGTTATATATGTCCATACATTTATATTTAAAGGGCCAAAATTCAGCTATTAAAATAATAAAACGGAACATGCGTTCATTATGCGCTCTGACACTTGTTAGGAAAGAATTCCATTCTGTGGTTGCTAGGAAATAACGCGGACACGTAGGTACATGTTTATGAAAATGTAGTAAACAAACTGTGTGAAACATCATTGAACCTGAACGTGCTGATAAGTTTCGCATTTCCTCTTGATAGCAAAACAGAATAAAGTTTCATTCAGTTTAAGTCAGTGGTTCATGAGAAATAGTCTGGGTAATAATGTTTGGCGGACACACGGACTTACGAACGGAATACATGACCGTAAACAATGTATCCACGGCGGTGGCATAATAAATCTGCAACACATTGAAAGTGTTAGTTAAGAGAAAGTTCATATACTAGTACACAAACCTCGGATACGAATAGCTATTCAAGCAACATTATCCATAAAAGAGGCTTTGGAAATGTAGCAAACCCTTTAATAATATTATGAGTTATTTATATTTTGGGAATGACTTTATATGAAGATACAAAAGAATATTCTGTTATCTTTAACGACATTATCGACGTTGTATACAGTTGTGTGGCAAATGACTTGGAATCATTATAAACTTGGGTATGCCAACCTACGACTTATGTCAAGTACGATTGACTTATTAATGGTCCAGTTAAAACGCAAATAATGGAAACCCGCGAAAGGAAGCCATCAAGTACTATTAGTGTTGGACACTTGATGTAGCTGCCTATAAATACATTTTATCAGAGAGTTTCTTAATAGGCATAAATATAAACTGTCACAATCAAGACACGACTGGTCTCAGTTTGTACTTCTAGAAGAACGTAGGAAGTATTTAATGATACAAAACGCACGAAAACAACATTAAGCTTAATATCGAATAACATTTATATCGTTAATTTATTCCTTTGTAATCTTTTCTGTATTTTTCGTTCGATTCTGTCGCCAGATTCATACAATTCAGCATTGAAATAACAAGCAATCACACTTTGTGTAATCATTATTTATGTTTTTCGGATGTTTATCGAAATATAACGATTTATTATTGTCCTACCAACGCAGCGAAAATAAATTAATGTCAAAGGGTAAATTGTTAAACCCAAACAACGATATGTGTTTAAAATGACTTTATGTTTGCTATGCTTTCCGGTGACTTATCATGTGTTTTTCGACATTTAATTATAACAAACTCAAGAAAAGTAGAGTCAAATTCACCCGTGACCACCAAAGTAGTTCAAATATCATATTTGGTAACATCCCAGTGAAATAATAACGTGCTTTTACACCAAATCCCATAATTATCCTCTATATATTTAAACTCTGACTTTGTCGAAGGAAACGAAGCTAATACTGCTTAATCTCCTAAAATGCATACAAAGTCCTGTATTTTAATATTAAGATTCCTTCAGGTGCTTGTAAAATAACGTATGGAGTTTAGCTTGATGTAAAGCCCTAGCCCTATGACAACAACAGTGCTTGATTTCGGTGTATATGTCATTTAATCTTATTGTCTTACATATATGCTTATATTTTTATGAGCATGAAAAGAAATTACACAATTTAACCGACTAAATCAAGTTTTGACAATTCAGCAGAAAAACGATTGTTTTACAATTGTAAAAGGCTACACGTCGCAATAAAGAATATGCATTAGTTTAATATAAATGTTTAAATAAAGGCTCGGAACACAGTTTTTGAAATGAAATGTTAGAATAACCCTCTGGAAATTTAAAGTCGTCTGCATGAAATATGATCATCTACATTGTAATTATTGATGATAACGTTCACTAATAAATATGATATATTCGATAAGGTAACTGAGACATAACGTGAAAACTTTGCTACGAGAGCATACGTCATGAGAATTGCAGTTTATTTATTGCGAATGACGCTGTATTCGTTCCAATTTTTTAATTATAATTGCCAAAAATCTGCAACTCAAACTGTATTTTTCTAAACCTCAATTCCGCTCATGATGCACTCTACAAGCGTTTATGAAATCTTACTAAAAGAGCAATCACAAAAATTACAGAAATTTGACTTAGTGATTTTCATTTTAGAAATTTTAATGTCTTTAAACTAACTATCGGCAATGGACAGAAAACACGTTGGTTATGATAAATAATGAACAAAATCAAAATGCTGAAACTTTATTAGTGCAGATTGTGTACTATTTTTGATTTTCCGATTTTTATTTTTATTCAACATACATCTGTAATAACAAATAATTTAAACATAAATGATAGAACAATGTGCATTTATCAGCAAAGTGTATACAAAAATAAAATAATAAGTAGCACTGTTTTACTCAAAACAGTCAAAGAAAGCGTGTAAAAATTGTGTTATTACTCTTCACAGAAAGGAAGGTTATCTACTTTCCAATCCCCATTTGATTATTTGAATTCTCAATAGGTCTGATAGTGAAACAGTTCAGTTGTCCACGCAATATCTCCTTCCTTAATTTCCGGTTTCACATTCTTAATGTCTTTTTCATGTAATTACTCTACTTGCAAACATGTGCGATAAACTACTAAAGAACTGTTCCAGATCAAGTGTGAATCAGAGGTCATCAAAGCTGTCTGATGTAAAAAGCAAATACATTTTTTCTAAATGGACCTTCTGCTTCATTTATATCTTTGTGGTTCTGGCACTGATGCTGTTTAACTTAAAGCAAATACATGTAATACAGCTTATTCAACCAGTGTGGAATTATCACGGAATACGGTTAAGTCGAAGATCGAGCTTTAAAAGTTCATAAAATATTTAACACAGGGAGTCTAGTTCGTACTTGGCTTAATAAACAAGAAAATATGTCCAAAGGCAATAAGACAGCCTTTCCAGGTTAGATAATGAAATTTGTTTGCAAATCTGTACACAAGTGTCGCAGTTCGTAACTGTAGCCAAGAGATTATGGCAAAAAGTAAGGTAACCTTAGATATGCGTTTAAATTTGTTTTTCAAATTTTTACACATAGTCCAATTTTGATCAACAACAAAGTCAGTCAAAATGACGGCACCTATTTAGTACAGTCGTGTGATTCAACCACTAGACTATGACGCATACAAAATATCTAAGCTCTATCCAAGGCAGTGATGGACAAAAAGATGTTTTAATATTTACCAATATGTGTAAAATAATCATCAACGGGGATGACCAATTTTGAAGCAGGGGCATAAGACAAGATTTTCACAGAATGTCCATTTTAAGAAGTGAACGCTGTAGCAGGGAAACATTTCACATAAAAAGAGACCGCTTTGGTAGAAGACCATTAGGTGATGCTTCATCCTAAATATCTAAGCTCCAGAACTTTTGGTACTGGACAAGACTATTTTCTAAGCATTGCCTTGTACGTCGTACAATACTATATAAATCAAGTGACCCTAGGGTCACGGGCAGGTTTGGGTCAATTTCAACTCAAGGGGATATGCTTTCAACAAACTACATAGATGACCAGTACATACCACTTAAGGACTAAATATCCAACGTCAAGACCTTTCAGATTCTGATAAGGAGAAATCTGAAGTATGTTGCCATAACAACCAGTTATGTAAGAAATAAAACTGAATTATCCTAGGAAAAGACAAGAGCTGTCCCTCACAAGTGACAAATGCCCTCGAGAGAGGAGTCTCACAGTCTGTGCTCAACAATTGTGCCATGTAATTTTAAAATCCTTCCATGCATGACATGTTATCATGTTAACAGGATTCAATTACCTTCAAATCTAAGTGCGACCTTGACCTTTGAGGTAGGGACGTAGGTCTTGTACGCGACACGTCGTCTTAATGTGCTGAACATGTGTGCTCAATGCATAACAAAGTTACAGTCCGGACACGAATGTATGCATATACGATGTATACAGGATTCCATTACATTCAAAGGAAGGTACATGGGTCTTGCATGCGACACGTCGTCTTGATGTGCTGAACATTTGTGCCAAGTTATTTTAAAATCCTTCAATGAATGACAGTTACAGTCCGGACACTAATGTTTGCATATACAATGTACACAGGATTCCATTATCTTCAAACTCTTAAGTGTGACCTCGACCTTTGAGGTAGGGACGTAGATCATGCACGCGATACATCGTCTGGATATGCTGATAATTTGTGCAAAGTTATTTTAAAATCCTTCAATACATGACTAAGTTACAACCCGAACACTGATGTGTGCATATACAATGTATACGGGATTCCATTACCTTCAAACTCTAAATACGACTTTGACCTTTGACGTAGGGAGACGTTGGTCTTAAACGCGACACATAGTCTTGATGTGCTGAACATTTGTGCCAAGTTGTTTCAAAATCCTTCAATGCATGACAACGTTACAATCCGGACACGGAAATGTGTAAGGGTGGCCGCACAGACAAACAAACAGACAGACAGACGGACGGAAAAACGGACGATGCGATTTTAATATGCCAACCTTCGGGGGCATAATTACATATGATCCCTGATTGGGGTAAAATTAGATCACAGGGACATGTTAAAACTAAACCTGATAGAGGTCTATCAGACAGTACCACATACCAAATATCAAAACTCTAGGCCATTTGGTTTCGGAAAAGAGGATTTTAATAGCTTCATAGAGTTCTGCATGGAACATTTTTCTATATAGAAACACTCCCTATATATCTAGCAGATTATATCTTCGAAACATAGATTATGTGTTCATTGAACGTAAAATGATAAATAAATACAATTTCAAACAAGAAGCTATGGCGAAAAATGCATCATTCTACCACAATTGATAAATATAGAGGCTTTCTGTAATTAATCGCTACCGCCCATTAATTATACAACAACAACTCTACATACATTTGTAGATTATTGAATGGTTTACGGTACTGCCGCTGATTTTATCAATAACGACTCGGAATTCAAAGCTGAAACTTTTAGGTTAAGTTATAATACTTCAAAAGATCCTATTATTTATATTTTGGAGGTTATTTTGTTTGGCATCAGTTATAGGGTATGTCCCTTTAAACAATTGTGTTAATTTAGAACTTTTTCATGAAACATCCCTGCTAAGTTTTATCATTATTTGCATAGTGGTTTTAGAGGAAGAAAATTGATGGTGGACGATAGCTTACCCTGGCACTTTTTTTTCTTTTCAATCAGAGCTTCATGAATTTGAATTCCTTAGACAGCAGTTTTCCTGATACTTGAAGCATTTCTTATTATCTTTATAACATAAAAATAATCACATTTCGTCTAAATGTTTGCCAGACTTAAATGTCAAAATGATTGGAAAATGTTGACTTTTTGTTTGATAACTAAATATTCCATTAAACCAGTACGAGAAAAATCCCTTTAGCTTGCAAAGACTTAAAGGATTTAATAACATCAAAAGAAGAATTTAATCAAATTCCGGTGTCATCGACCCAAAGTTCAAACTAGATATTCCACAGAATGAATGGAATTCTGTATTGGCAAATTAGGAAATACATTAAAATACAAATGTAGCAGATATTTTTAGAATTCTAAATTCCGTATGACTAATACGTATTATAATCATGACGTTCGTGTTTGGTAGAACGATGATCCTGCAAAAAAGTTATGACATGAATGATATTCTGTAGTTACAGGGCAGGCTTCACTGTCTTGTTTTCAATAGTTAATTATCCCCTTTAATTTTGTACAGAAGTCTTCAAATGATTTGGATATTTTAATGTGGAATATACGTGCGCTGTCATACAATTTAAATACTGATCATGTTAACATGACCGAAAGCGCAGAAACTTGAGGTTATATACAATGCAACACTTGACTTGGTATAGATCCAAGTAGATATCAATAACATTAATTTAAAAGGGCGAAAAGTCGAAAACACGAAAACTCAACAACCAGCGCCTTTTACAATCGGATAACCCCGCTGGTGTAATCCGAAGTTTTCATTCGTCACGTTTTAGCTAAGAAGTTGCGTTTAAGCAGTGTCATTCGGCTGCCCTCAGTGATATTACTTATCTTTTTTTAGCTAAGAAGTTGCGGTTGTGCAATATCAAAAAGAACAAGAGCTGTCCCTCACAAGTGACAAATGTCCCCGAAAGAGGTGCCTCACAGTCTGTGTCCTCTCCATGTGCTCAATAAATGTGCTATGTAATTTTAAAATTTAAATTTTTACCATGCATGACAGAGTAACCATGCATACAGTATTCCATTACTTTAAACACTAAGTGTGACCTTGACCTTTGAGGAAGGGACTTGGGTCTTGCACGCGACACATCCGCTTGATGTGCTAGACATTTGTGCCAAATTATTTTAAAATCCTTCAAAGCATGATAAAGTTATAGTCCGGACACAAATGTATGCATATATACAGGATTCCATTACCTACAAACTCTAAGTGACCTTGACCTTTGCGGTAGGGATGTGGGTCTTGCACGCGACACGTCGTCTTGATGTGCTAGACATTTGTGTCAAATTATTTTAAAATCCTTCAATGCATGACAAAGTTACAGTCCGGACACGAATGTGTGCATATATGCATATATAGAGGAATCCATTACCTTCAAACTCTAAGTATGACCTTGACCTTTGAGCTAGGGACGTGGGTTTTGCACGCGAAACGTCGTCTTGATGTGCGAGACATTTGTGCCAAGTTATTTTAAAATCCTTCAATGCATGACAAAGTTACAGTCCGAACATGAATGTGTGCATATATAGAGGAATCCATAACCTTCATACTCCACGTGTGACCTTGACCTTTGAGGTAGGGATGTGGGTCTTGCACGCGACACGTCGTCTTGATGTGTTAGACATGTGTGCCAAGTTATTTTAAAATCCTTCAATGCATGACAGAGTTACAGTCCGGACACGAATTTGTAAGGGGGACGCACAGACGGACGGACGGACAGACGGACGGTGCGATTTTAATATGCCACCCTTCGGGGGCATAAAAAGGCATTCCATTACATACGGCGTATTATCAATCACCTCTGGACAGTATGCGCCACATCACGCCTTAGAACCAGCAAGTTCTATAAAGGACAAGAAATAAAGAAACATTTTACTTAAATTTGTATATCTGTAAGTCTCTTTAAAATTATATAAATAAAGCATGATCTTGTCGTAAATGGTTTCCCAGATAGATCATCCACCACTGACGTCAAAGCTTTATGTTGGATGTATTCACAGTCTTTATTGTTTAGGTGAAGACGACAGTGTTTTCTTAATTCGTGTTTGGTTTTTGTGTCAGTCTTCTCTGCTGTATCTTACACCCGAACAAGCGTTTATATTTTCTACTCATATTATTGTTTCAGTGACGCTTACAGTATTGCTTCGCATGTTGATCTCTCTTCTTAAAAGCATTGAGTGAAGAGAAATCGATAATACAACAAGAATGTGGCTGACATTTCCCCCTGCAATTAATAAATGTCCTCGAGATCCATTGAGCTCTAGTTCACAAACATCACACTCTTTGTTCTAGGGATCAACTTCAGTGAAATCTATTATATTAAGATATTGCGAAAGTCTTACATTTTGCAAGGGATGGACTGTCAATATCAATGTGTTTTGAGTTTATTTTTATGATGGAAGCTCCATTACATAATACGCTTTTGGCGAACAATGTCAACCAAAGATTACTACTATACGAGAATTTTCAGGTTTTTATTTTCCATCATTACCTCCGTCAACAAACATGTACATACCTCGGTGAAGGATAATGTTTGCATTATGGGTCTTTCTGACGTAAAACATATATTAAATATGGGTAAAATGACTTTGAGATATCAACTCGAAATTTGTATCATGACTCCGATCTGATGGCAAAGGAAGGTAACTATGTGAAGGACATTTCTTGAATTAAGGTCCTTCACGACTTAGAATCGCTGTAAAGTTGTTCGTACCAGTCCATATTTGGCTTAACCGTTTTAGATATTACTTTGAAAGTTGGAATGCCTGTTTTATCTGTAGGAAAGCGGAGGTAACACTGTAAAGGATTATCTTAAAACAAAAGGTCATTTAGCGACTTTAGAAAACTCGTGCAAGTTTATTGTACCAGTCAACATATTGACTTAACCTTTCTATATATAATTACATTGTTCTTTGAAAGTTGGAATACTTGATGTTTACCATCACGTCACCCATCTGTCATCAAGAGTAGATAACGTAAAAATTGCCAGTTAAAAGTATTGTCATGTACATATATGCGTTATATATAAATTTGAAACTTTGCTGTGGTGTCCAGATATATTAAACAATTGGGTAAGGTAAGTCTTGATTAATATCTTGCTGCTTACAATCATTGTTTACACTTTGAGAATACACATATTTTTGTTTTGCCTATGTTATTGGCAACCAGTGATAGTAGTCCTGCGGTCTGACCGTCTTGCAAACATCTCTTGTTAAAGTTTGTACTCAACGTTAAGTATGCAAGTTTAGTATGATATACCACACACAAAAAGTGTGCAGTGAAACCCTCCATATAAAAAATCTAAAAACATATAGGAAACAGTGCAGACACTTTTCCTGTCAAAAATAAATCTATCTGCGGGGTGTTTTTGTTTTTAAAAGAAAAATATGTTTCTTATTCAAAATCAGAAAATGAACATTTTTTGTAGGTAGGGACAGGATTAAAGTTACATTATTTTCATATTTTTCAACCAATTGATTTTTTCAGTAATGGCATCTAACCATCAATGCCACCCAAAGTACTTTTTACAAGTAGCAAATAGCTACGCAGAAATGATCATTCAGCCATCAAGAGAGCCTCAAGTATCATTCAGCCATCAAGAAAGCCTAAAAATTAACAAAACGGACATGCACGCAAAATTATTTCTATATTGCCGGACAGAAAGAAATGTTAGAATTCTAGATACTGATCAGTTCCATATCCGTGGAAAAAGTGCGAACTAGAATATTACAATCTGATGTAATGTCAATTTTCAGTGTCACTAGTAAACCTTACAGGCCTGGTGTGAGTGTTAATGAAAACATTGGGAGGATTGAAAATATCCTCTTCTTGACTATAAAATGCTACACTAATGTAATTATTAAAGAGAATGACATGTATCTGTATTTGACCCACATTCGAGGAACAATAGCGACATGGTAGAAGCTGATGGAAAAGCGATGTTAACATCACACAGCACTTGGAGGACAATGTATAGCAAATAGCTACGTAGCAATGATTTATTGTTCAGCCATCAAGAAAGCCTCAAAATTAACAAAAAGACCTGCACGCGAATTTTCTTCTATTACCGGACGGTTAGTGAAATATTTAGTAGTCACTGATCAGTTCCAAATCAGTTCGAACTTAAGTGTTAAAATCTGATACAGGTTCAATTTCCAGTGTTACTAGTAGGCTTTAGCCTTATATGAGCTCCCCAGTGGTGTTTTTGCCACTGACCGTTCCAAGGCGGTGCCCCACTGTGTTCCTTTAATTGTTCGTTTTGTCCTCGTGTGTTTGCTTTGTATGCTAGTGTGTGTTGGTAGTGTATATGTGTGTGTGTACATGATTGTGTCCGGGTGTGTGTCGTGTGTGTGTGCGTGTGTGTGTGTTGGTGGTGTGCACTTCTGGGTGATGTGGGGCTCGTTTTAGGGAGGCTGCGTTTTTGGTACGTGGCATTCCCTGTTTGATATTATTTTTGTTTTGAAAGAATGAAAAATTCCGCTTCTTGACAACAAATTGCTACACTAAATCAACTATTAAATAGAATGACATGTAGCTGTTTTTGACCCACACTTGAGGAACAGTAGCGGCATGGTAGAAGCTGATGGAACAGAGATGTTAACATCAAACAGTACTCGAGAAAACTTGACCTTGTTTCTAGAAATTATTAAGTTTAGGTAATATAAAATTGGAATGCATACCTTTTGAAGCTACTAATATAGAGATTGTAGATTATACAGTAACAGGTGATACAGATGATTTTGAAGGCTTTTCTAAAATATGTGAAGGAAAATAACAAATCATTGAAGCTGCTCGCTCTCAGATTTTGGTAAAAAAAATTGTTTCAAACTGATTGAAAATAATATACTTTAGAACATAATAATTACAGTCATATAAAAAGGTTCCAGTATAAATTCCTGTCACGTATATCTGTAGATATGAAATTATATGCTACGAAATAATGAAGCAAACGCTTTTAAAATTCAAATATAAACATACATGTGTAAGTGTAGCGGTGGCGTAAAACCAGCATTTTCAATCGATTTTTGCAAATTTCTACCTAGATTTTTACTTCTGTTGCTGATTATAGCCTTTAGTTTTATATTTATGTATAGAAAAGTCATTTTTTTATCATTTGTTTTCAACGGCAATTGAGAGCGAGCAGCTTTAAAGACACTAAGGATGGGAAAATAAAAGATTGAAGAATGGCTAGCATTTTCATATTCTTTTGAAACGTCCAGTATCAAGAATTCTGCAACTGAGTCATCTGACGAGCGTATCCTGTAATCAAAGCTCTCAAAACTCCTAAAATATGAAGCCTTCAGTTCATGTTCCGAGCACATCTCTTCAGGTAGTGAGTACCAGTTCTATCACTTAATGAAGTCACTCAGAATCAAGTTCTGATCATCAGATTTGAATTCTGTAAAAACCAAAAGGAACAAAGTATGAAACGCAAATTTAAAAAGAATAGAACGGTTGTAGCACTAGAACAACGCTTATAGATGCTGATAACTTAACTTCAACCAATGTAACAGAGCAAAGTAACTGTTCAAAAGAATGGGTGTCTAACCATGAAGTTAATGCAGGGGAAACATGTGTAGCGATGTTAAAAGTGAACATCAGGATACAGCTAATGAAATTACCATGGAAGGTGTCTTTGATGACACGGGTCAGGATTTCGACATACATGTAGTTTGGGAAGTTACTGCAGAAGGTGTTTGAAAAAGAAAATATTTGGTCTGAGTAAATTGCATTGCAATGAGTCTAAAAATGAATTTAAAATAGGTGTGTCAGGATTTTGACATAGCTGGGGAAATAACTGTGAAAATGGGATTGATAAAGCAGAAATGGAATTTGGCATTGCTGCCGAAACAGAAACATAGAAAGTGCTGGTCGAAACAATGTTTTAAACCATCGAAACGTGAAGTTATCATCCATAAGCGTAAATTCGTAGCTTATAGGGAAACGATAACTGTCAGAAGAAAGTGATGTAAGGTGTTTAGTTCAGTTCAAAGGTAAAAACATGACACTAGAACGTTTTCGTAACGCAAAAAAGTACTGTATTCTTGTGTTTTCTTCGGGTCGTACACTGGGCGCGAGTATTACGAGCAGCATGTTTATGTGATACAATGTGTTTTTTTTCATTCTGTAACATCATAATATTGAAACATTGTATATGTCTATAAATTTATTCACAATGCTTTTATGTAATTATTACATATTGGGGAGGGTCGTTTTATAAGGAGGTTTGCACTTGTGACCCAAACCATTTGTTATTTCATACGGGCAATAAATTATGTTTTAACTAGCAGGGTGTATTAAAATGTTCATGTGTATTACTACAGTTCAATTGTCCATGCGAGTTTGGTATAAATTTCCGGTCTCATATTCTTAGTGCTGTTTAACAAGAAGTCACGGTCTCAATGAAAACTGTTATTTCGTACGGGCAATAAATTATGTTTTAACTAGCAGGGTGTATTAAAAATGTTCGTGTGTATTACAACAGTTCAATTGTCCGTGCGAGTTTGGTATAAATTTCCGGTCTCATATTCTTAGTGCTTTTTAACAAGAAGTCACGGTCTCAATGAAAACAGAACAATACTCCGAGTATGGGCAAGTTAGAATAAGGAATCTGATTCTACAGGGAGTTTATTTGTCTTACTTTGTTCTTCTGTCTCAATGATGTATTTTACCCTCACTCACATGCGCAAGAAACGTAAATAAACTAACGATGGAAGAAATCAAATGTAATACTACTGGTATTGGGTTCATTGACCCTTGCGAAGAAAACTATGATAAGGGTTGTTGACGTCACGAACTGTTTAATAGCTGATGTAAAACATACACTTTTTTGTGATTTACCACTATACAAAAAGTAGTTTAGCTTATCTGTATCTGTTTCAAATTACAAATGTCTGAGATATCGCAACAACATCCTGACTTCGGGATATGATCTAAGATATCAAGTCTTATCTTTATTTATTTCCGTAATAGCTTTCTGTTTGTCCATGTCTCAGTAAGGAATCCAATCCAAACTTTCACTTGTATAAATTTCATGATTGAACTTTGTACGCTATACAACTTGTTCCTATATAGACAAGCACGTTTAATGCTCAAGTTTAATAATTTAATTTAAGTTGATACAGTTAATAGTACTATTAGTTTCAGGAAACGACAAGAGCTTTCCCTCACAAGTGACGAATGCCCCCGAAAGAGGTGTCTCACAGTCTGTGTCCTCTCCATGTGCTCAATAAATGTGCTATGTAGTT
This sequence comes from Saxidomus purpurata, assembly GCA_022818135.1. Classification (NCBI taxonomy): domain Eukaryota; kingdom Metazoa; phylum Mollusca; class Bivalvia; order Venerida; family Veneridae; genus Saxidomus; species Saxidomus purpurata. The sequence goes on along the minus strand of JAFMSR010000014.1, from coordinate 3,090,481 downwards.
TTAAAATCCTTCCATGCAAGACAGAGTGACCATGCATACAGTATTCCATTACTTTTAAACACTAAGTATGACTTTGACCTTTGAGGTAGGGACATGGTTCTTGCAGAAAATACATTGTCTTGATGTGCTGAACATTTGTGCCAAGTTATTTTTAAATCAATCAATGCATGACAAAGTTATAGTCCGGATCCATTGCCTTTAAACTCAAGTGTGACCTTGACCTTTGAGGAAGGGATGTGGGTCTTGCACGCGACACATGATATTCTTAA
>JAFMSR010000014.1:3050648-3089712 GCA_022818135.1 Saxidomus purpurata | reverse complement strand
CATATATGTTACTTAAAACGAAGACGTTTGATAAGAACGCATAGCTTTAAATGCACTCATTAGCAAATTTATTAACAATATTATTTAACAATAATAATACTAAAATGATAATAATATAAAGCAATCGCTTTCGTTGCAACTTATTTTAACATTAATGGAGATACATACGGGATAAGAACCGTCGGCGATTTAATTTCTAGATTATATACTAACAAAGACAATACCTTTGTCATTGGCGCCGCCGATGACGGCGGCGGCCTATTATGGAATAGTTTTTCCGGAAGTACATGCTAGGAGCGGTTATTAGAATGCGAAGAAAAATGGTTTTAACTGTATGCTAAAATAATACGAAATAGACATTAAAATATTGATTATACACATTTCCTTCATTAAAACGTAATTGTTTAATTGTAATGTTCCTTTTCATATCTTATAGAAAAAAATACGAAAACGTAAAACAACTTCTCCCTTATCGGTTTTGCAAAATTATAATATCAGCTTATTTTTTACCACGTGCTTTAAAGTCAGTCTCCGTGGTGTAGTGGGTAAGCTGATGACCGCCTAATTTTACGAGTGGAGTTCAAATCCCGGTCAAACCCAAATTTTTTAAAATAATTTTTCTTCCGTTTTTTTTTTTTTCAGCTTTAAAACCACCATAATTTTAAATGTTTTCTGCAAATATTCATAAAATTTTTCATTCAAATCAAACTAATAATGATTGCTTATCAAAAAGCTAATTTTAGCTATTTAACGCCACACATGTACAAAACTATTTTCGGCGCCCTTTGATGCTATGCATCAATGGTATTCTTGTTGTGTTCTTGGATTATCTTTGTTATTTCACATTGCTATTATAAGATTTTTGTCTAAATAGTTATCCGTGAAAGACACATTGTGACCCATAGGCATTATTCAGAAGACGCAACTGTCCGCATTTAAATGAGAATGATTCCGCATTGCATAATAAGGGACAAGTCGTGACTCCCTAACGAAAGTGGCTCGAGCCCGGTTTGCCCTTTGTAATGTATGCGCATGTATAGATAATGTTATTTCGATATTTTCATATAGAAATAAAGGCTCCAGCCACTTCAATTGGCTTGTAATAGGGTGAAAGGAATACTGGTACATATAGTTTATGATTCAACTCTGTAAAATTCTTATTTTCATTTGAGTGTTTTTAGTTTCCGACGGTAAAGTATCAGAGACATGACGACGAAAAGTCGTTCCTGTCACAAAACTGGGTTATACATATAACAACGATACTACATGTTGATGCAAATATCTTTTACATTTTGTAAATAAGAAACACACATTCGCAAGTATTTGAATCATTATTTCACCTAGCAAATGACGACTCAGAATTTGCATGGTGATCAAGCTCATATGTTACGGGGGTAAAATACAAAATTTAATCATTTCACTTACAAATGTAGAACAGTGATAATTGAATAGATGTAGTATTAAATTACCTAGTTGTAGTGTTACACAAGGAGCAAAATGGTATCAATATCGTCATGATGGCGGGCGTCTGTAACTTTACACTAGGAAAATTAACAAAACAAACACGCTTACGTTTCTAATAGATCGCATTTAGGGTTCGTCATCATGCCGGAAGGCACTTAAAATGAAAGTATGTTCATATTTGATATGTCTATTAAAGCAATTTTGGAATACCTTTATTTACATTTGAGAAAAAAAAGAAATGGGAGAAATGTACACGCGCACCGTTCTAGAGGCAATAAGGTGAAGTGTTGAAAGCATTTAGGATTACCATAGACTGCACTCACGGTAGTTGTAGAGTCATGACTTTAAACCAAATTCTGAATACATTTCTGTGTGTTTAGGCGGGGTGGGGCAGTATATATAGACTCACTCTCGACTATCCGTTCATAGAAACAGCTGAGATATGGAGCTAGAAATGAGCAAAATTTGCATGTTCAACGTCCTTATCTATGAAAGCGTATTAAATAGAAAGAATAAGCATTTTAAGTTCATACAGCATGCATCCAAAAAAAACATTATATCGGTGGTCACGATATTTTTCAGAAATGTCAGTCAGCATGTGAAGTTCTGCACCTGTAGTTTCACCTTGACCGCATTGAGAACAGAATTATGACCTTTTTACATTGCAAAACTGCATTTCCATACATTTGTATTAGCATGTATTAACATTTCAATCAGTTATATATCTTTGATTTGTTTGTGTTTATCCTATAACGCAAAAGTTCTGCTGAGCCCTTACGTAGCAAATAAACATATCTGTTAAACTTGGCACTGTCTGTTTGAACTGACATGAAATACGCATATAGGATTTTACTTTGTTCAATTAGCTATTAAGCATCAATTCTATTCATAATTCATCTAGATATATGTAGTAGATATAATTTTCATTGAAAGCAGGTCATGTGAATCTCCTTCCGTTGATAGGTCCTTTGACCGCATACAATACTTACCTTAGCATATAGCAACAATATTTTTAAGAAAAGAATCCAAACTCCTATCCGATAAATATGTGTGCGAAAGAAAGAGGGAGAAAGTCGGATAGGGTTAGCGTTAGACAAACATTAGTGGCCTAAATCTACCATAGAAAGCAGTGGTAGAAACACCTTTAAAGTAAGTAGAAATGGTAAAACGGCATCACAGACGTTTGAACCTAGAGGAACAGAACTCAGACATTCGTATACATAGAATGGTAGATGGAGTCCACAAACCATTTTGTAGCTAACTCACACTTGACTTGATGTATAAGTATTGGTGACACAATTTGGTTTTAACACAGTTATCATTTTAACAAAATGAACAAGACAACTGTTTTCTGAAGAAGACAACAGTTTATCTGAAATCTGTTTCCTATACACGAAAAAAGAATTTGCAATTTAATATCTACGAATAAATCTATTATAAGACGCTAACTGGTTCATTGTAATATTTTTTACAGTGAAAATGTTATAATATTGATAACATCTCGGATGAATCAGTTTTCGCTTTATTAAAGAATGAATACTTGTCATTCATGACACCGCGAATTAAGTTTTAACGTGGCCTTTAAAGTGCGTACATTAATTGGGACTAAATGTCGGTTTCAAATTTAATGAACTTGTCTGTTTAGGACATTCTGTCGCAGAATTCGATAACAAAACTAATAGTTAGAATGGTACAAACGATTTTATTTGAAAGACTATATTTTCTGATTTTGATCAGGTATCGGTGTCCCGGAGAGAGACAAATTAAAAAGTGTAAATAGAAACTACACATTTGCCTTGAAAAATAAACTAAATTCCCCGAGGAAGAAACAATCGTTTGATGTTTAGGCTGAAAAATGTCAAATAAAGTTTGCAATGAAAGTGTTGATTTTGTGGCTCGTAAACATTATGATTTGCAATGCTTGTATGATGTCTAATGCCGGTTGTTAAAGCTCATGAGAGCTTCTGTTATTTGTAATTGTCTTGCCGACACATAATAAATATTACAATTCTTGTAATATTTTATCATAATGCCTTTCCCCGAAATATTTGACTTTTTGTGTATATTTACAACCTTCAAAACACCTTTTTTTTCTTGAGGCCCCCATAATTGGGGTAACCTTCAAAACACTTTAAAGCAGTTTTGTTGTGTGACATTGTATATGTTTCAAATCAAATGTAATTGATTGACAAATTACTCAAATGTAATTAAAACCCAAATGTAATAATAGATTCATGTATTACATGCCAATACAAAGACCGATGAGACACACACTGTTTTCCATGGTGATTTATAATGCGTTGCGTGAATGACTCATCAAACTGATTTTTGAAAGTCTAAGATTTTCATGTTTTGCAGTGCAACACAAAATACATTACCGAAATATAAGGTCACGGTCTAGTTTACTAAAAGAAAGTTTAGACTTCAAGAACTGTCTCACTTGCAATGTGATTACTTACTCATCGATTGTTCAACACCTCTTCTAAATAATCAAAATTTGAAAATTTACAAAAACTAACTCCGATAGTTTACCAAAACCTATTATAATAGTCAATGTAAATTTATAGATTTACCCCATGGATTTCGGATTATCATGTAAACTTGGACACTTGAACGTTCAGTGTCATTTCTTCTTAAACATTTGAGAACATGTGTTCCGTTATAGCATCATACAGAGTTTTACACAAAAGACCTTTTAGTCATGGTTTAAATCGTTCAAATTCCTAAATTAGAAATTTTCTTCATTTCCAGTGGGAGTAGTGGTCCTGTCACCCCATGTATTGTTAAGGGCTCTCGCATTATATAATCCCTTGGTAGCATTTGCCACCCGTATCATAGTCACACCTTTCATTCGGTGTGGTCACAAACTGCATATTATAGTGCTCAGCATGCAGTAAATTGATGTTTTGTCATGTACGCTCATTTTAAACATGGCGCTAAAGAGCTGAATTCACATTCCAAATCAGTCCATTGCAGATATAGATGAAAAGCCCGTTTTAATTATTTAGATAAACGTCAATTGTGTGTGCTTCAGTATAGGGCTACTACTATAGTAGACATTATCGGCTGTAGAAATTATCGTCAAGTTATTAAAAAAGATGGCACTGATTTAAATTCGAATATCTCTTTAAATTGTGAGATATCTTTCTTTTAAAACAGATATCTCTTATAAGTTTTGAAAGAATGTTTAAGAGAACGTAATAGAGATATATCTCTACCAGAAAAGATATATCTCTTACATCTAAGACTTTGTTAGCATTCCAAATACGTTGCATGGTTACATAATGGCTTGAACCATCAACGATAAATAAATAATAGAAGATAGTGTTGTCTCACACATCTAGTGGTCATGTGTCATAATATATGTAAATATGCATGAAATATCAATGTCAGTGTATATGAAAGGAACTTTATTTCATTTTTAAGAAGTGAATAATCAGTGTTGAAAGGACCAGAACATATAAAGTTTATATTTACAGAGGCAAATGGAACCGTGAAGGAGTTAGTATTCCCTAAAGCATTAGATCTCGACAGACCGAAGCGGGCTCGCACCACGTTCTCACCAGACCAACTGTATGAACTAGAGCGGGAATTTCAGCGTAACCAGTATTTAGTGGGAAAAGAAAGGTCAGAACTGGCTAAACGACTGAGACTGTCGGAGACACAGGTTTGTTAAACATGTCCATTAAGTCTTTAAAGTTACAACAGTAAATTTAAGTAATTTAACATAAGCAAAAATATTGACATCTGATAAAACAGCCTCTATTTTTTTCCGGCCGTATTTTCACCTAGATTTCCTTTATATGGTTGCACCAACTACTTTGTTTATCGCGCTGGGCACACGACTAGACTTATTGTTTACATAAGGCGTAAAGGTACATTTAGCAAATGATGGGAATTGTACACAGTGATTGGTGGGTTACAGTTATGACAAACCAATTTACTATTTAATCTGGCAACATTCACTACTAGATCTATTGAATCAGCCCGGATAGCTCAATAGGTAGAGCACGAGACTTGTAATCTCGGGGTTGTGGGTTCGATTCCCAGGGCTGACCAACTAAAATTACTAACAATCTTTCGGATGAGACTTAAAAACCGAGGTCCCATGTATGGGTGAAAACCTGGCATGATAAAGAACCAGGGGTGTCTCTGGAATTGGGGCGCTTTCTGTATCTTGCACTATCCCCCGAAACCTAAAATAACTAAACTCTTCTGGGGGCGTTGGTCATATGGGAAACCGGTACCAACGATAAAACCCTAAATATACCATACTAGATCTATGTACTTTACATAACTGAAGAATACAGAATACATTGGCTACTACGGCCGATTGTTTAATTTTAGTTGACGAATACGGAGCGTTTATCTATTTTTAGATATCTCTGAGTGCCTATATTAAAAAATATTACATTTGTATTATATTCATGTACATGAAAAAGATATTTTGAATATATACCCTTCAAACGTAACACCGATACGCTGATAAATGGAAATAGTGGCGTGCTTGCGAAAAGTTAAAACTGATAATTTTTACATTGTTTTTTTAATTCACGTATTTATTTGTATCAGTTCGTGGGAGTCACCGAATCAATAATGCTTCGGCAGCAGTACTACAGCCCTGTTTTACTGTACGGCAAAAGTCGAAATCAGGACGGTATGAAATTTGAAAAAAGTAAGAATCAGTACATTCTCTTTAAAAATCTTTATATACCTTACAACCTTAAGCATTTGGAAAACAAAGATTTTACAATAAAAACTGACAAACTGGAATAATTTATCTCCGACAAACTTCAATCTGAAAAAAAAAATCCAATATCGATTGTGGAACTTTTACTGTCACTGAAGAGAGGTAAATCGAAAAAGTATTTACTGCACAGTACTAGGAGTCTTGTCCCTTTGATTACTGTGCTTTAAATTAGTCAAATGACTTACTTCACAATGTATCGGAGGCGATATTTAGCAAATACACGTCCGCCAAATAATTTATACGAAACTTTTTTGACTTTTCATGATTTCGGTGTTGACGTTGGAGGTCTTTCCAAAAACTACCTTAATATAAATTGTCAACTTTAAACTATTTACCCTTTATCACTATTCTTTTGTTTCCCTGCTGCTCGGCATTGTAACGATTAGGCAAATCATTTTTTTTTATTAATTAATATAGTATTACGGCTCTAGAGTATGATGTGTAGGATTAGCCGAGTCAATGACTGTCGCATAGGTACAGGTCTTTCGCACAACTAGGCTTAGATACTGCTGATGCCTTTCAAAATGATTTTGACGACCTTTACTCAGTCAGATCGTAATTTCATTAAAATACGTTGATCACTGCCAAACGTTTATGCTGTTTGTCTTAATCAGGGTGAACAGGTCGCTAACTCCACGCCACCAGGTCGCTAAAATCACGCCGCCAGGCCGCCAACTCCATGAACAATGAACAGATGGATTAATGTTCTGAAATAAAACAGAGACACATTAGCTGATAGCAAAAAGTTTTTACGAAATAAAACGACGTAAAATTCAAATTTTAGGAGCACTACATTATGAATAGTATTGTTGTGATGAAATTGATCCTAAAGCATCATTGTTTTAAAATCTTCTATTTTTGCGAATTTTATTCTTTCCGCTGATTTAACACACAAAGATTGCTTCAGCAAAAACTGGCGCATTATATACCAGACTTTCCCTGGCTCGTTTAGATTCTGCTCTGATGAGCAACTGCAAGGGCGTAGAAATCGATTTAAGGTTAACGTGGTCGCTTAGTGCCTTAAGTTGAATTTATTTTAATTCTGAATTCCCACAGAACAATTACACGAAATTGAATCATGTTAGCATGATTTGCTTACAAAAGTTGGCATCCAAAATGTCTTTTTAAGTACCATTTTAACTAAGTGATACAGTTTTTTCGTTCCTAGCTTTTACGTCATCAACAATTTTCAGCGCAATTACTCTTACGAATCAGGGGGCCGTTTTATCAACATAGGCGTAACTTACGCTAGTTTTCTGGCGTAACATAAACTTACGCATTTTTTTACGTTTTGCGCAAAGCGTTTTATGAAACACATTTTGAATTGGCGTAAATCGCACTAGCGTAACTTTGGCGTAAATCGTAAAGAAATGTGTGACACAGTCAACAGCACCTGTTTCCGGTGACGTCATTTTACCGCAAAGGTGTCAACTTGCATGGCCGCTAAACTGTCATAAAAAAATCGCCAGAAAAGAAAGATTACCTTACTGGTATAGATCAGAAAACAACTTTGTCATTGGAATTTCCTTTCTTTTACTAGTATTCATCAACACAAGTTCACTAAATTAACAGAATTAGTTACCAAAACAAGTAAAATGTCTGTATTTTATTGACCTTGAATTGTACTGCATTTTCGGACATGATTACATCTAAATACAGATGTATGTGCGTGCCCACTCTGTATGCGTGGGAGGAGTTGGTGGGTTTAAAATCAGACCACGTCATATCAAAAGGTTAGTGACGACCGTGGCTAAGTATTAAATGTAAATTAAACATAAAAGAAAATAACTTTGCAATACAGTTTTTGAAGAATTTTCTGCATAATGCATTTCTTTCAGAGTATACTTACACACTGACATTTTCAATGTGATACATATATCTATATTTACATTTGTAGTTTGGTACCGAGCATACCTCTTGCTTGTTTCAGTTTTCATTACCTTTCTTCATGTATCTTTATCACTTATACACAGCAAATATTATAAATAGGAAATGATTGTATAAAAAAGCATACACAAATATAGTGACAATAAGGGAATATAGGAAGAGTATTTCTTCATCAAGTGAATCAGTGCCTGTGTTGTGGTCAGCAACATGCATCAGTAATTTACAACTACAATCACTTGTCAGTCTATTCTTTAAAAGTTCCAGAAAACTACTTGGGTCTGGACAGTATTTGGAAATCATACTTTACCTTTATAAAGTATTTTAGCCTGGAACGCAGCATACTCCAGAATGACGAGCATTGTCATTAGAAATTACAGGAGTGCTCCAATATATTGATGCTAACAAACATGCTGTTTATCTACTCCTATCTAGGTGATCTAGATATTTACAAGCCAATAAAATATTTCAAATGGAAATTAATGAATAATTCAGGTAGAATGATACTTCTTCCACCGGAACTTCCTCGCAGTATCTTCTAGGTAAATGTCAAGTTTGCCGAGTTGTCATTAACCACTGACCAAATATTCTAGGTAAGAGTTGTGGCTCTAGTATATATACTTCAAACACAAACTATGTTTTGGTTCGGTTTATGTCTGCATGAATTTTTACTTCAAAATACGGGGCGGGGTTAAGAAAAATTAAAACTTTACTGATGCAAAGTACATTGTAGCCCCACATTTGGCTAATGCTGAATACAATTTATGAAGTAAGGTACAAGCACGGATTGCAATAGGCACTTTTATGACATTTACTTGCAGTGTCTTCTATTTGATATTTGTGAACAGGCCATGTCAAATTCTTACTCATTTATAGACAATGAATTAACTTGCAACTGAACCATTTATGGTTTCTAGCAGACCTTTATCTAAAAGTTTAAATTTTACACACTTTTAGTGCCAATGAACAGGACTGTAATTAACAGGGTGAATGTATTTCACAGGAACTATTTCTGTATTAACAGTATAACAACAGTCATATAAAATAAGTCAATAATCATGAGGCTAGGTATAATACTGTACAGCTGAAAGTGTGTAAGTGATAACCTAAATAAAGCACCAGTATCTTTACACTAAATCAGCCTTTTGAACATGCTGAAGAGCTAGCAAAAAAAATCGCATTCAGCTTTAGACAGAATGATTATTGTGATGTAGCTTAACACAGGCTTGACTGTACTTTAAGCCACCATGTGTGTCTTTTCTTTTTTGCATGTCCTTTTAGGTGGGATCTTTGAACCTAGGATCTACTTAAATTACCAAATATTCAAGGAGTAAACACATTTTAGAGACTTTGTTAAATAAAAGTTATAAAAGTTATTAAATACTTAGTTCTGCTGAAATTATAATGGATACATAATTTGTGTGCAAAAGATTGCCTTAAAAGATTTCTTGTGATGTTGGTATGAAAGAGTATTTTCTTCCAAACACTACTTCAGATATCTCAACATTATTAGTTTTTTATTTCTTTTTATTGAAACATTGTTGAAATACAAAACACGGTGCATGTATAACATGACACTATTCAAGTTCTTGTTTAATGTCTCACTAGTACTTTGGTCTAAATAGAAGCAAAGTACACATATTTGACTTAATAGTCACTTCAGAGGAATGTTATACTTGTGTGCATCAGAAGTTTTCTTCCATAGTGCACACTTCTGTTCTATAATTCTGTCTTGGCTGTTTTTTGTATTTTGTTACCCGTCTAGGTAAGTGGGTAGCTGGAGCACATTTCTCTTAAAATAAATTTACAGTAGGTTATGTTACAAAGGCACAAAGTTAATATTTATATGGCTTTTTTCTGCATATGACACCTTTAAAGCTGTTGAATATTGTGCTCTCTCTTTGAAGTTTTCTGCATACTTTCATTAATCAATATCATACAGTCTCTCCACCTAAAATGAATACAAAAATATATGAATAAAGATTCTAGTACATGTAGTTTAATTGTTGACTATTTCTCATCATGCATATCTAATTAAAGAATACCAATGTGTTTATTTCTACAAAGTTCTAAGAAAATAAATTTAGAAACTTAACAGAGATAGTTTATTGTCACAGTTATTAAAAAGTTTATACTGAAAAAAATCTCAATCAATGAATGTAAAAACAAGAATACCATGTTGGAGTCAAACAGTTCTATTTATTTACAATCAGTGGGGCTGGGATGAGTGCCCAGGTACCCAAAGTCCAGGTTGGGTAAAACAATTTCCAAATTTGTACAAAAATATTACCTGTTCCATAAAGTGTTAACAAGAAAAAAAAAAGGATGAAAAATACAATGTAGAGCACAGGAACACAGTTGGGATATACATGATGTATCAAGTAACTGATTGACAATGACTGTTTTACCAAAATCCAGGATAAATATACTATTATGATAGCTAGTATTTTATTCTCATACTCAAGATTAGAAAGCCACTTTTTGTTCTTATATTGCCAAACATGAGACTTTAGTGTAACTTAATTTCAGCAATATCTATTACTAGTGAAAATTTCTACCAATCTGACTTTGGTATTTGGTTAGTATTTAAATGGGCACTCCAATGAACATTAAGTGTAACAGTGCATTGCTGAATGGGTGTATTTTAGAAATTTCATACAAATAATGATGCATTTTTCTTACACAATGATGTTACTCAGTGTTTCAATTTTATCATTTGAATTGGAACCAAAACAAAAATACCTTTTGTCTCAAAGACATGATTCAGCATGAGTCCAGCCGTTGTTTGCTGCTATCACTAATTAATGATTTAACTGCCATGGTCATACCTGCAACAGAATAATTTCACAGATATGTTTAAATTTAAAACTCTATTTAAGAGACAAGAGGGCCAAGATGGCCATATATACCTCACCTGAGACCTACTTATGACCATATAATTATGACTAAACTTCAACCCTGAACTTATATCATAAACTCAAACATTCTGTTTGACCATGACAAGACAAACCTTCTGACCAATTAACATGATGATTGTCTATAAAATATGACTTCTAGAGTACCAACAAGGTTTTCCTCGGAATTTATCTGGTGACCTAGTTTTTAATCCAAGGTGATCCACACCAACATTTTGACCAATTTTCATGATGATTGGGCTGTTAAAGTAACCTGTATGGCATACACAAGGTGATCCACACCAACATTTTGACCAATTTTCATGATGATTGGGCTGTTAAAGTAACCTGTATGGCATACACAAGGTTTTTATCCGGGTGACCTAGTTTTTTTTTACCTCAGATGACCCATATTCAAACTCTACCTAAATTTCATGAAGACAATTATAGTACTGATCAAGTTTCATGAAGATGATCCAATGAAAATTGCAACCTCTATTGCAAACATAATGGTTTTCTATGATTTGAACCTGTGAACTAATTTTTTTACCATGGATGACCCATAAATTAAAAGTTGATCTAGATGTAATCAAGGTTGTTATTCTGACCAAGTTTCATGAGAATCCATTGAAAAATGCAGCCTCTATTGCATACACAGGGCGATTTACCTGAAATGTCACACTTCAGCAGATCTGCATGTTTTTAAACTTGTATACAGTAGACATTTCTGAATACTTACCAACACATTTCTTAAGACACCCATGGATACTGTAATGTGAGTGCACAGCCTAATGAGTTCCAGATTTTGTGTTTAGAATTAGTGTCTTTTTGAATTTTATCAATTGTACCTTACCAGAAAAAAATTAATAAAAATTACATCTTTTAATTCTAGAACAGAATGGGAAACATGTCTTGAATGCAGCTATTGACTGAAGTGCACATAACTAATAAAAATGTCTGTAGTACAGACTGAAATTTATTAGAGACAGACATTACATGTCTTCATGTACTATGTCCCATTATCCATTAAAGGGAATTTAATGCCACTACAGTACAGCATAAACATGTAAAACACACATGTGTTTTGAAGACAACCTTATACATTTGGTGGTTCAATATCTGTAATTTCTACATGAAACTGTGACGTGAACATTTAAAACTAAAAATCTAGAAAATATAATTATGTTGGCCTACAGTTACATAAATACATGTGTATACATGTTCACAGGCACTACAATGTCATGATGCATCTGTACTTGTAAAGTTTACTGGCAAGTATTTGATTTCATTTACTTCCTCATTCTGTAAAAGGTGAAAATTCAGTCTCTACTGTACACTAATGCAACATCGGACACCAATGTTTTTGTCCACATCCTTTATTTCTAAAACTGATCGTGTTCTTATAAACTAATAAGAAGCACTGGCAGAGATATTTGTTTTATTTCATTTTTCTTCTTTGACTTTGTTCTTTTTAGAGATAAAAAAAGCATAATAATTAATACCCAGAAATCACCGGTCCAAAATACACCTCGAAAGCCATGGTTGAGTACATAGAGGCTAGGAATCGCTGAAACCTTTCACAAATTGCAGGTCATGGGTTCGGGCCCTGCTAGGAATCATCATCTCTTTACAGTTCTTGCTGACCCTAGGGTTCTAGTAAGTGCAATTCTAGCAACAATGTTTAAGTAAACAGCACCTGAAAAAAATGAGTGAAATACCATTGACCCATGCAGGCATTAAATTGCAACAAACAAAAAATCAGTACTAAAATTTATTTTATGCTAACTAATGAAATACTGTGTTATATGAGTGAAATACAGTAAACTCCATATATATCGACTCCGGATATAACTTAACTTTGGAAAGAACGAACAGTTTTTTTGGCCCAATTTTTTCCCTTCTTTGTTTAATGTAAAAATATACGGTTATATCGTACTCCAGTTATAAGGAAACTTTGGATATAAGGAACACTATTTTCTGGCCCAACAATGAAAAATGTACAGTAAAGTAATCGTATATAATGAACTGCAAATATGTTTTGAAGAGTTAAAAATATCTGTTGATTTTGCAGTTTTCTGTTGCCGTCTGCACTTTTTTTTCATAGCGCACTTTTAGCTATTATTCATAAAGGTAAATCATTTCACAAGTGTAACCCTTTGGTAAACTAGTTAAATGAGAATACAAACATAATTGCTAAGTACGATATTCAAGTGATAATATTTAACTTAAATAATTGTGAGCGTTTTTTTTTTTAAAGCTTGCAGACAGGATGCAATCCCATATTGGGAAAAATACTTTGTTAAATATTTCAAGTTATGGCAAGAGAGCGAAAATCATCTTTCTTCAATTGTATTATCATCTTTCTTCAATTGTATTTGTTTAAGTATTGCCATACATGAACCGTCTTTTTTGATGTTTTATTAATCCTTGCAATTATTTTACATAGGTTTGGATAACAGTTATAGATCTTTATAACTTTGCAAAAGGAAGTAGGAAAATCAAAAGCAACTTTAAGTTAATGGTTCGGATATTATTACATTTGACTATAAAAATACTTGTTCGATATATATATTTTAGTTCGATAATATATACATCGTATATAAGGAACTTGTTCGATATACAGATATAAGGAACTCCAGATATAAGGAACAAATCTGATAGGTCCTGAGGAGTTCGTTATAAGCGGAGTTTACTGTATAGAATGATGATATATATTTCATATCAGTCACAGTGTGGGTGATATTGGTCTGCTGGAATTACTTTTTTAAGCAGTGCGTATACATAATTTTGCTTTTGTTTTGATAGTTAGCAAAAAATAAAAAGAAAATTTATTTGTTTTGCGTGGATATGGAATATATCTCAACTCAAAGGGATACAATTTTCACATTTTAACTCGCGCTCATGAAAATATTACAATTATATCACTTCTCGGTGAGATATATTCCATATCCACTCAAAACAAACAAATATCGTCATGTTATCATGAAAATCAACCACATGCAAGCAGGATTCAAACTCAAGATGTTCAGTTTGTTAAGCCGACACTCTACCATGTCACCATAAAAGCTTGCTCAATGGCTATGAAGTACAAGTGTTTTATTATGGTATTCACCCTCTAATATATGATACAAAGATTTGAGTTTTGCTTGGTGAAAAGTACAAATGCTGCATTGCATGTCAGTAATTATAAATTAACTTTAGGGAGACAACATCTACAAAGTGACTCTAACCCATAACTATCATGTAAGATAGATGATCATGTTCTTACTAAATTCATTAAACTATTTGACATCACTTATTGTAGCTATGTCACACGGGGTTTGGGCCTGGCCAGCTCCATCTCAGCTCATTATTATACATTTTAATACAAAAGCAACTAATATCTTTCTTGCATATTGGATTGGCATTTCCGGTGATTTTGCCTTTGTCGGAAAAACCGGTCTGGCACCCCTGCCAGACGACTCTCGTGAAATACTTTTGATGTAGCGTTATAAACATTGTGATGTTACTTTCCTAAACACAACGTCAGAATATCACATGGGAATATCCGTCACCTCGGGTAACTGTTTTGTGGGAACTCGGCAAAACAGTTACCCTCGGTGACGGATATTTCGATCTGAACCTCAAGCTCATGACAGAAACTATTGATACAGATGTTGTGATCCTAGGCATCAGAGTGTCCAGAAGCCTGGTTAGCTCAGATGGTTAGAGCGTCTGACTTGCAAGCAGACGGTCCTGGGTTTTAATCTTACAATTAATTAAGTTACATCATTGGTGACGAGATTAAAAACAGTCAGTTTGAGCTTATAAAGTTAGTGGACGGTTCCTAGTGGACCAGACAGCATGTGGTATTTTCAGGGGTTATCATTGATGCCCAGCTCAACAGCTATACATTTCCACTGTATGGTCAAAACCTTCAAAGATACAGTGGAATAGTGTAGTGATCCTAGGCTTCAACTTCAAGTTCAGAGTACCCAGAAGCCCGGTTAGCTCAATTGGTTAAAGTGTCTGACTTGCATGCAGGAGGTTGTGGGTTCAAATCTTGCACTTGGTAGATGTTTTCTCAGTAAGTTACATCACAGAAAAGGTTAATTAATTCAAACTCTTTCCAAATTCCTGTTTGGTTTTTCTATTTAAAATGTAATTTCTAGCTGTGTAAGCAGTTAAGCTGACTCCATGTTAGAGTAATAATAGTTCTCAATTATATTCACAACCCCTAAATCATTTCTTAGTACACCAGCACGGATTTTAGATGATCTGTGCAAACAAACTGTTTCTTCCGGGATCGCGGAAACAGAAGACAATGGGGAAAATGCAGACGTTTCTTAGGGAATTTGAAGTTCATCCATCTTTAAAAACAAATACAATTCTTTAGAAAGTATTTCTACAACATGTAGAATCAATAAAACCACTTTTAATAAAGCTGGTAAAAGTGATACTGCAAAGAAAAGTATTTTTACCCTTGTTTCCGATCATTTCGCTTGCTTGGTTACCGTGAAATTAAGAAGTTGTGAAAATTAATGTTTTAAGGTGTTACACCATCCACTACTGTAAAGTAAATTGTACTAGAGGCAGATTTTCTTTTTCAATCGATAATAGCCGCCATCTTGATTTTGACTTGCGTAACTACTTGCGCCTGCTCTTAACATGGTGCAAAAGTTACGCCAATTTTTACGTCTTTACGTTACGCCAGCTGTTGATAAAACGCTCCTTACGCCAAACTTTGTAGTTACGCCAGAACTTACGCCAAAACGTTGGCGTAAATATGTTGATAAAACGGCCCCCAGTTAATTAAGTATAAAGTTCGGATAATTACACGAGGATTTTTTTTATGTCATTGCTCTTGATAAAGATTCGACTACAGACAATATCAAAACACCATTTTACATTGTAAACTAGTGAAACAGTTTGAATGAGAAGGAAAAAATCCACTAAATTTGTTAATTTTGCTCCATAGGACAAACAAAAGCTTAACGCTGAAACACTATATATAAGCTATTGTGATGACGTAACGTTGGGCATCCGTCGCATCTTCATAATGTCAACATTTTTATTAAAACGACATTTCCCTCTAAAACCAATGAATGGCAACTAATGTAACCTGGCATGGATAGTCCCTAAATACGTCTCTGTCAAGTTGTTTAGATAAGTTTTCATTTTTTGTCTATCTCTGGTTGCAATGGCAACATAAATAAAAAGCTAAAAAGAAGGGTAGCGGTGGTGTAGAGGTTAAGGTGTCTGCCGCTCATCCCGGAGGTTGCGGGTTCGAGCCCCACCAGGGTTACGACCGTACTTCCTCATATGACACCAGTACTAGTTCTTCCAGGAAGCGGACTCGAGAGTGACTAGATAAGATACACGTTTTCTTCACATCCGAGCTAAAATAAATTAGTATAAACTAAATAAAAAGCTTTAAAATGTTTTTGCCTAACATTTGAAGACCAAGAGCTTAGATATGTTGTACAATATTGTTTAGTGGTCTTCCACCAGGCTTTTTTGAAAAGTTGACCTCGCCAAAACAGCAATGGGTGAAAATAAAAGGATTTTTTCAAACTGATGTGTGATATTGCACGCTTTGTTGGTGTTCACTATCAAAAGTTCCTTTCATTTTAAAGAAAAACTTGAAAGTGAGAAATATTTCTGCTAGGTTGGCTCCCCACCTATTGATTGATAGCCAAAAGGGTGGGTGTGTTGAAACTGCCAGATAATGCTTAAATATTTTCAAAATTGGACGAATGTTGTCACTGGTAATGAAACCTAAAAGTTTGGAACACAATATGGGTCACAGCCAATAATTGCTGAAGTGCAAAGAAGGCTTTGTATGCTTTAACCTTTTTTCGTGAAGTCATAGCAAAACAGGTGCCAGCAAAAGGGTGCACACATGTTTCTGGAATGTATTACGACGATGTGATATTGAACAAATTTAAAATTGCTATAAGAAATGTCGCCCAGTCACAAGCTTCACTGTTGCATGACGATGCTCCAGCGCCCACCCGGACATGGTAACAACATTTTTGAAATCGGAGAAAGTTACTGTGCTACCACATCCTGCTTATTTTCCAAACCTTGCACCATAAGACTTCTATCTCTAAATCAGCCTATCGTGCCGCTATCAGAAATGGATCGAAAAACTAAATTTATGCATTTCTAGCCATTGGGAGTACTATGAGATCAGCTTTTAAAGTTAGAAAGCAAACAACACAATACGCAGTACAATACAGTCGGCTGTTCATGTAACAAAGAACAATACACACTACATTTCGAACACCCTACGTATTTCCAAACCATTTCTAAAAATGTTTTCTTTGGTATGTCTCTCTGCTACGGTTGTTCAAGCCACATCTCTTCATTAAAACATGGCCTTTAAGGAGGAAAGGCTACTTCTTCCTACATATCTATTAAGTAAATTTAACATCTTTTTTTACTCTTAGGCCGTTGGTAATATTTTGAAAATATGTTAAATTTATGGAATTATTTTATGCGAGTTTCTTCTAGTGTCTGATATCATTCAAGAGATGTAGCTTTCTAAAAATCCCCAAACATAGAATCTTTAATATTTAAAGAAAGTTTTCTTCCATCTGAACTATCGTTCAGGAAAAGAGACATTGCTACCTATGTAAAGGTGTACAGTAAACTCCGTTATATAACAAAGTCCTCGGAACCATTAAACGTGTTCCTTATATCCAGAGTATGTTATATCTATATAGCATTTTCAGATAAAATAAAGGGAGAGCAAAAAATCGTGCCAAGAAGAATTGTTCCTTATATCCGATATTACGCTATATCCAGAGTCGTTATATACTTATCCGGTGTCGGTGGTACATATGTCTTGACTTGATTTAGTTGTCTGTCGAATCCTCACTTATTTGGTATTAGATACATTTCTATATTTGTAGGTAAAAGTATGGTTCCAGAACAGACGGACGAAATACAAACGTGATAGGATGCGTGACGCTGAAGTACGGGACTCCAAATCAGAAAGTTTTGCTGCATGTAACATTTTGCGCATGCTTGAACATGACCCAGCAACCGTTTCTCACTGTACACCAGTGATAACAACTGTGCTTCCGGCCTATCATCCATATGTGTTTCCAGGATACAGTCCCACGTGAAAGACATCCTGGTCCTCCATTATATGTAAATAAAATCTGATCCTATTTATAAATTATTTGCATTTTGTAGTTCCAAATACATGTATTGTATTAAAGTTTGATTTGTAGAACTCTCTTGTTTATTGTATAAATCTATACTTTCTTGCTGATAGTATTGCCCTGAAAGTATTGCGCTTAAAGTATTGATCTGAATTGCGCTTAAAATATTACGCTGAAAGTACTGTGTTGTTAAAATCAGATCAGTCACATAACCAGAATGTACTTGATAACTTCCTCCTATAACAAGATCTACGATATATCAACGGGAACATAATCGCTTCATTACACCAAGAAACGTTTCTATCTGAAGGGCAACTCCAGGAAATTTCTATTAATGAATCAGATTTAGAAGGTTTTCCATTTGATCTTGGATTGTGATTATGCACAGTCAATTAAACTTCTCCATTTACGCCAAATGCTTTGAGCTTTAGGAGTTTCCGTCTCTCTAACGCTGGGTCCAGTACGTGAAGATATTTTCATTCTTTTTTACCATGGGTACGCTGATTTTAGTTGATTATGTATAAAACATTTCCTGTGTATTTTTGAGAGTCATTGTACATATAATGATAGTTCACATTATTAAACACATTTTAGAGTCAGATTAAGGTATTGTAAAACGTAAGCGTTTCGTATCACGTGACTGTGACAAGTGCTGAATACCGCAATCGTATCTAGATAATGTGTATTTTGTATGTTGTACAGACTACATTTACTTCTGTTTATTTTAATGAGGAATTTTATACTGCAAGACTGAAAGTCTCTTCCCTAATGATGTTTTTCTTTCTTGTTGTGACAATAACTAGTAATTTTAAGTTATATGACTATAGTCACTTTTTCGGCGCAGCCGTATTAAGCTCGCTTTGGACCGGAAGTTTGGAACTCTTCAATCGCCAATGAAATGACAAGTATAATGTATCGGTCAATACTTCGAGCAGCATATTTATAAGGAAAACAAGGATTAAGGTTGTTTTCCTGATACACATGTCGCGATATGTATCTAATTACTATTGGGAACAATTTTGACAAGTGGCCGGTAAGCTCAGTCGGGAGAGCGTTAGGTTTAACAACTTTGCAAAGGAAGGTACATGGGTTCGAATCGGTCAGGTTCTTTTTTGTCTCACCATGTGACATAAGGCGCCTTCCGACTCAATAAAATTATTTTTTACTATAAAAATCTAGCTAACAATCGCTCTCATATACTAAAACTTGCGCCGACTACACAATGTATATTTTTTTAAAGGTAGTTCGTGTTTAATAGAGTACCTATATTCCTGTTAGTCTTACATGATTGTGTAAACCAGCTACTTTCAAGAATTATTTGTCAGTATAGAATCAGATGCTGAATATTAAACTCAGCAAATAGATAGTAGTCAAGTTTATAACTCCACTAACAATACAAAAATGAGCTAAACAGTACGGATTTAGTACTGATGTTAAGATAACAATAACAATACAAAGCATCTTGCAGTTTGACCATGTGTGTGTTTCGTTTTATAATTTCTTCATACAGATGATACACGCTGATACTCCTCTCCAATCTTCGCCGATTGTTCGACTGTTCTATAACAGAGATTTTAATAAAATAAGGTTAGTTATCTTAACAGTATTTTTCGTATTCATTTCCTATGTGGTACGTACTCTTAATACCTTTATATTAAAAGTACAAACAATCAAGTAAAGCTACCATAAGAAAAACAATGCTACATGCCAAATATTTAAGCTCTATGCCATGTGGTTTCAGGGAAGAAGATTTTAAAAGTATTTGCTATATAAGCCTATGTAAAACTAAGTGACCCACTGTGCGGGGTCAGTTTTGATCCGGGGTCATAATTTGAACAATCTTGGTAGAGGTCCACTAGCCAATGCTACATGCTAAATATCTAAGCTCAAAGCCTTGTGGTTTCAGAGAAGAAGATTTTAAAAGTTTTTCCTATATAAGCCTACGCAAAACTAAGTGACCACCCGTGCGGGGTCAATTTTGACCCGGTGGTCATAATTTGAACAATCTTGATAGAGGTCCACTAGATAATGCTACATACCAAATATCTTAGCTCTAGGCCTTGTGATTTCAGAGAAGATTTTATAGGTTTTTCCTATTTGTTTCCATAGCAACCAGAGTTCTGCATGGAATGTAATTCTTTGAACAACTTTGGTCGAGTTTCATGCAAGGAACACCCCTGCAAAGTTTCATCAACACTAGCCCAGTGGTTTCAGAGGAGATGTCGTTTGAAGGAAATGGTGGACGGACGGACGGACGACGGACGGAATGCGATCCTAATAGCTCACTCTGGCACTTTGTGCCAGGTGGGCTAAATGAGAATGAATTAACATCATGGACAGATCAGATTTTGCAAATAGATGCTCTAGCAAAACTGTATAATTTTGTTTTCCGCATGGGTGTTAAGTTTTGCATTGGAATGAAAAAGAAACCAGGGAACTTGCGATGAAAAAATAAATTATTGTTTCATCTAATTTTCAGTGTAGGGAAGAGCAACAGATGATCGCAAAGTATTATATGAAATCTTTAGATTGGGATCGAAATACCACGATAAATTTCAATAATTACAGCGTAGTTATTAATTACTTCGTGACCATGCTTATCATATAATAAATAGTTTGTTATGAAAGACAAATGATCCCTGATAATTATGGCCCAAATATCTTCCATAAACAATACATTGAATTTTAATATGTCTGTGAGAACATCTCTGGCATCGGTCATCGGCAATCGATATGCAGATTTAGCCTGTCATCAATGTTTAGCTTTTATGTTCAGCCCGACGTTTTGCTCAGCTGAACATTCAACTTATTTAGCGAAAATACATTGCAGTCAACGACATATGCTCAGCTCCAATGTCTAGCTGAACAGACTCATACCTGAATATTAACATTTTCTTTTCAATGTTGAGATGTGACGGTCAGCTGAAAATTCGTTCTTGCTCGACATTTATTTATTAAATAAGTCTATCTCAATGTCTAGCCGCAAAGTTCAGCTGAACATCGCTCTAGTTCGACATTAGTTTACAACGTAGGTCAATCTAAATGCCGAGCTGACATGTTCAGCATAATATTAAATCTATCTCGACATTCGTTTATAAATTAACCTAAAAAGGTTAATCTCAATGTCGAGCTGCAATGCTCAGCTGAACATTCGATCTATCTCGACATTCGATTTTATAATAAAATTGTAAATGAATAGTATTATGATCTGATTTAAGAAATATGAATTTAGCGCAAGTATTGATTGGACACCTTATGCCATGTATATACAAGGTAACAGGGCCTCAAATCAGATATTGATATCAATTGAAACTTTTTTGACATGCATAGTCAAATAGAGCTAGAAATACAGAGTAAAATGGGTTGAGGTCGCTGATAATTATAAGAAACTTGGGAATATACCTTCTTATATCAGTGACCTCGATCAATTTTACTAAGGGAGTACTGTTGATTCTTTTGTTCGTGTTTTACACGAGGACAGATAGCACGCACCTCGGTTGACACGAGTGCGTCTACCATTTTCACGATAATGAATTTTACATAAAAAGTCATGTCTTAATTTATTTCAGGAAATTGCTATGTCTTTTTTCATGTCAAATCCAGACATTTCGTTCTAGGAATCTTTAAGGTAATTATATTTCATTCAGTGCGTTACAAATGACATGTTTCTGTTTAAAGAAACAGTTTTCAGTTATTTCCAATATACATTGGATGTATATGGTTAACAGATGGGTAATTTCTAGTGAAATTAAGTGCATTTTGTTAGAACAATATCTCGAGGACATGCACACTCAAGTTCATTAAAGGTTTCAACAAAGTTTTGTCTGAAGAAAATCCAATCCCGTCATCTTTTACAAAATAATCGTATTGTACTGTTTTATGCAGCGAAGTAACTTATTCTATCAAATCTTGTAAAATAATCCCTCTCAGTCAGTTCCACCATTATCTCTTTTCTCTCCGTCTAAGTTACTCATGATACTATGTAAACTGTGATACTGACAAGGAACAGGTTGCCTGCCGAACTTCCTTCCACACACAAACACCAGGGCCTTTATTGTTATTGACTTTAAAAGTTTGGTGACAGTCTACCCTATCAGATTACGGCCGTTAATTGAGCGAGAAATTTTGTTGAAAGTCTCATGCGCAAGCTAACTAGTTACAGATTTGCGTGCATGCTTTTACCATTCACACATCTTAATAACAACTTTTGGGATTTATTTGATTTGAGTATAGAACGAGCTATCAAATAAAAACGTTTTAGTATAGATTCCTGTAAAGTATTTCTGTATTTTAGAAATAATACGCTACCAAATTCTAAACGCTTTTGACAGTTCACTATAAACATTATATTATAGGAATAACTGTTTTGTAATTTTGATATTTGCGACTGTATATATGGTTTTTAATGGTCGCAAATATTTTTAACGGCGACGGCGTTAGCCGGAGCTGTTAAAACTGTTTGCGACCATTAAAACCGTATATACGGTCGCAAATATCAAAATCACTAATTAGTTATCCCTTTTCTAACGCACAATGTGTCTAAATGTGATAATTAAAACGCCGTTTGAATTTTGCGACTATATATATACGTTATTTAATAGTCGCAAATTTAAACGACGTCACCAATCAGAAACGACGTCACATCGGTATTGCGTTAGAATATAGTGTAGCGGTGCTGTAAAACCAAGCTCACCAACATTTGTAACAGACTTGCACAAATTTCTATGTATATGTTTTGTGTTGTCGCTTCTACATGTAACCATTACGTTTACAAATTACGTTTAAGTATATCATTTTGGATTTTTCACAGGAAACTGTGAACGACCACATTTAAAACCTTTAATGGTAATAGACGATCAGGAGAGATAACTGTAGACAGAACTTAATACAAGTTATGACCCTTGTTTATCTAAGCTAATTTGGTAAAATTGGTTATCGTGAAAGTTGTCTTTATAAGTGTTAAACCATCAATTTTGATGACTCTAGACTGAATAAGTAAGAGCATTGGTCCCTGCAAATTGCGATCACGTTTTAACATAGGATCCTTAAATTGTTAAGTTTAGTGAGTCAAAGGTCAAGGTCACTTTGACCTTGCAGAGTAAAACGATTTGTGACCATTTACCGAAGGACACTTGAGCATGTGATCTTATAATACAAACACGGAATTCGTTCATGACCAGAATATTATCTATATTGCGCCACTATCAACGCCCACTGACTTTGAAAAATACAAAATGTCTCTTATCAATACATAAAGAACGTTAAATTTATGTCTGGAATACTCACATTTTGTAGGGAGATTGATCATTATCTGTATTGATTTTGATGTCAGTAGGTCAAATGTCAAGACGACAATGATCTCACCAACTCTACATTTGAACTGTAAAAACTTAAGGTATTTAGTTAAAAAGTCCTAATATGATCTCCTGATATATTCGCGATAGTGTATTTGCGAGCTTTTAGATTTCTTTCTCTATAGAAAGGTTAAAACAACGTCTTTGACAAAAATAACTATTGTTTGGATAACCCGCAATAAATTCTATTAACTGATACAAAGATAGTGTTTAATATTTGATTTCATTATCTATCGAAACCCGCGGGATTTTTAAAAGCATCATTTTCAGATTACATTTTGACATTGCATGTTGTTTTGTTAATTACATTCGAGTAGGACAGAATTAATTCATCTCGTTTGAAATTACAGACACAATGGATGGCATAGAGCATTATTAAAGAAAATGGTCGTGACGTTATGTGTTTTAATTAAACATTTTCCTCATGTGTGGTTATTAAAATTTTCTATTTAAAGAGAAAGGAAAAGAAAGTCATTAGTACATGACTGCGAATGTGTTCAGTTTGCAAAGATTTCTTATGTTTATTCTGTGTTTAGTACTGCTATCGTGGTGAGTCCCAATTTGTCATTTGGTATATATCAATCTTGTACACACTTGTGACTTATATATCGATTATTTGAGGACTTATCGGTTACTTTGTTTAGTTGTTGCGGCGGACAACTGGTCAATGTCGTTCTGACTTTAAAGCCTAATGGTTCATGATTGTATTGCGTGATAAAGAATGTGCTACAATCGTCTGCATGACAAATAAATGAAAGTGAATCAATATCCGTAAAGTTGGTTTGCAGTTCGCAGTTCGCGGAAACTAAGAAATCAGTTTGCAGTTCGCGATTCGAATCGCGAACTGCGAACTGGCAACTAGTCTGCAGTTCGCAGTTCGAACTGCAAACTGCGAACATGTTTGCAGTTCACAATTTGAATCGAGAACTGGCAACTTATCATCATTTTAACGGATAATTGGGAATGAGAAGTTGTTTGTATTTCGTTATTTCGTTATTATTTCCTAATCGAATAACAAAATACAAACTACATTTGTACTTCTCATTCCCAATTAGCCGTTCAAATGAAGATTAGTTGCTAGTTTTCGATTGAAATTGTGAACTGCAAACATGTTCGCAGCTTGCAGTTCGAACTGTGAACTACAGACTAGTTGCCAGTTTGCAGTTCGCGATTCGAATTGCAAACTGCGAACGGCAGACTAGTTGCCAGTTCGCAGTTCGAATCGCGAACTGCAAACTGATTTCTTAGTTGCCAGTTCGCGATTCGAATCGCGTACTGCGAACTGCAAACTGCAAACCAACTATACGGATATAGTAAATCACAATTTTACAAAATAGTTCAAACATGTTTAAAGAATAACAAAAAGGGCATTAAACCTTGCAATTCATCCAGGGAATATTTTATGTTTTAATATCATGACATTAAACGAAATAGTGTGGGAAGGATTGTTGTATCATGTTACAACAAGTGCTAGTTTTTGAAATAAAACTGAAATAAAAACAAATAAATTAGCAAGATACTGCTCCAAGATACTGCTCCTTACAGCTGCGGTCTTTGTCAACATTTTAATTCTATAAAACTATAGGTCAGACGTTATTAAAACTGTTTTTCATTATAATAGAGCATGTAGTACAGCATTACTTTGTGAACAAATAATAGAGAACAAAATAATAGATGCCGATCCCTGTCTTTCATTTTAAACAAATGTCGAGAGCATGGCATTTTTATTGCAAAAGTTCATCATGCTGTTTTATCTAGTACCAAATAGTATAAAAATTGTACTAAAGTCAAATGTTGAAACGATTAAAGTGCATACAAGGTGTGCAGCTGCTCGCTCCGAACTGAGGACATTTGACAGAAAGCAGCAAATTTTACACATTATATTCACAAAGGACGTCATCATGTTTTTATTTACATAATAACATGTCTCTCTGAAGCTAGCGAGAGCCATCTTGGCTTAGCCACCCCTTTCCCCTCTTACTCTCGGTTGCGAAAAGGCTTTGGTGTGAAAGGCTTTTCAATGAAAAAATATTGAACCGGAAATATGCGCGTTCCGTTTTAACAGTAGTTCTACTGAAGTTCTGCTGAATTATTGGTCAGTTGTGCTGAGAAATAGCCTGTTTAAGAATATGTATATATATATATATATATATAAATTGAATGCAATGAAAGATCGCCATACCAGACAATGCTGGTGATATGCGCATCTCCTCTTTTTAGTGAATAATACAATGAATGTTGCTGAATTCCTGTCTGTGGTTGCTGAGAAATCAAACGGACACAAAATTAAAGGTACGTGAAAAAAGCAATCAAAGGACAATAACTCGGTGAAAAAAACAAATTAGAATGTGCTTATCACAGTGAGGAATCAAGTTATCAAAATAATCTCTAAACAAAAGTAAATCTATGAAAATGTTAAAAAATAATGAAAGTTGTTTAGCTTTAAATATGAGATGTAGCCTATCTTATGGTGACATTACTGTATTCTAGAATTACATAGATCTCAAACATAGTCTCCTTCGGATTGTAATAAACACTCAGGACATTGAACTAATTTATTCTTGAAGTGTTCAGCTCAATCAGAAGGTGATTGTTATTAGACATGTATCAGTTAAGGCCAATAAACAAATAATATCTTTCTGTAATGTATTTCAACGCTTTTTTGTAATAAAGAAAGTAAACAACACAAGAGATTCATGTGCGATGTAAACAGATTAAATTGTTCCAACTACAGTTTCTGTAGTAAAGTTTGTCTGACACCAGCTACATGTAGAACTTTCAAACAATACATTGTTTTTAGGTGATAGCATTTATTCGAATAGGTGATGGCATGTATTCCCTTTGAATAGGTGATATCACCTATTTGAATGGGTAATATCACATTAAGTATTCGAATGGATGATATCACTAAACAGATGTATTGTTTAAATGTACAAGCTGATCAAGCTGGGTCATATCACACATTCATATTCAAATATGGGATCTCATCTATTCAGATGGGTGATATCACAAATAAGACATGTAACCATTTCGCATAGGTGATATGACCAATTCGGATAGATAAAATCACCATTTATTTTAATAGGTGATACAAATAGGTGATTTTCCCTATTCGAATAGTTGATATCACAAAAGAACATTGAATAGTAAAACAGTACCCTATAGCTATCAGTTATTTGAATAGGTGATCTTATATATATGTTTGTACAATTTCTTATTCGAAAAATCATTCTTTAGATTTCTACGACAAGTCCTTAATTATCATCTTACAGCTAGGGTTTAGCTAAACTATTCGAAGATTGCATTCGCCCCGGCGTCGGCGTTTGCCTCAATGTTGGTTCTTTACCATCAAACATGTTTACTTCAAACTTTGCATACTTTTTTCTAATGGCAATATAGACACCTGCAGGAAGTCTCATAAACTATGTCAATCATAGTTGCATAGTTATGCCCCTTCTTGTGTCTAGAATTTGTCACAAAAACTTAACCATAGCAATTTCTTTGCCATTTCTCAATATTTATCCATCAAAACTTTGAAATCATATTGAATATGAAAACAGGGTTGTGATACAGCTTGAAAATTTAGGTTGTGACGAAAATGATACTTACCTGTTTGTTGCAGTCTTTTACTTACCAAAATGATACCTGCTTAAGTGATACTTACCTATCCGTTTAATAATGATTTCCCGTCCAGCAAAAAGGAGACGGATACTTACCTGTGTAATTTAAAGAGTTACTTCCCTTGGTTTTTATAACATCATTTATATAGAAACAAACTTCGAAGAATTTGTCAATACCAGACACCACTTTATTCTGGTAGGTATCAAACGGTCTTTATTGATTAATTCTATTGTTCACTATTAATTACGATCAATTATAGACACTGTTACAAGGTATTAGTCTAATAATATCGGTTTCTAGTTCATCTTATTCATTGAACGCTTATAGCATTGTAAGAACTAATCTCCGTCATTTCAGAGGCTCAGTAAAACAGCAAAAAGGTACTGTTGGCCAATTGTAATGCATATTATATGTAGCAGTTCGGTATGATGTAAGGATGCTTTTCATTGGTTAAAGTAAGTCATGTGCTGATTCTGCAGGTATAAATACAGGAGATTGAAAGTATTTTGAGAGAAACTAGGTCAATCACACTCAGATTTCATTGGTCGCCGTGATTGGCTTACTCTTTGACAACCAATCAAATTCAACCTTTGGCTATACTGGCTGGAAATTGCAGTCAGATAAATTTCTCCTATTTTTTGGCATCAAAATTCTATTTTCTAGGCATGACGGGAGACATGCCGGGGTCTCATCCCAATATCAAGCTAACATACA
This sequence comes from Saxidomus purpurata, assembly GCA_022818135.1. NCBI lineage: Eukaryota > Metazoa > Mollusca > Bivalvia > Venerida > Veneridae > Saxidomus > Saxidomus purpurata. Next base: position 3,061,880 of record JAFMSR010000014.1, on the reverse strand, counting down.
TGCTCTTTGGGACGGACCTTGATAAAATTCTCATCAAATCAAATCAAAACTATTTTGAGAGAACTGCGATAAATGTCGAAGTGAAAGGTCGAAAGCTGCATACTTAATAATTATAGTGACTTTGTGCCAGAAACGCTCAAAGGGCTCAACCCGAGAACTGGAAGCATTGTCTGAGACATATAAGCCTTTTAGTTCTTTTTAAAGCATAGCGCTTTAAACTGGGGTACAGCCTTTGGTTATTAAGGTGTACTGGTCGCTATATAAGTTGGGAGCTGAAACTATGTAGGGGTAGTTGTACCCTATAGGGTTATAGAGTAAAACATATAAGACCATAGGGTTTTCTGAAGGAACAATGTATTAAACGGGTCTGTAGGCTTAAGGAACATTAAGCAAAGCAGTAGGGTTTTATATCATTTATTATTGTTTAATTCACGATAATTCTTTCAACATAAAATCATTTAGCAATCATTGGTATTCAATCACAAGGCAAAGCAGCCTAAGGAAAATTCGTATATCTATAAAACATAAGTCCTTTCACATTATACTGCTTATGACAACATGGTCATGATGTATCCCATTTACCTCTCCCACACCTACCTCTAACCCCCCATCCAACACACTTCGATTGTTTTACACAATTACAAAAAATATTCCCTCGACCCAACACACACACACGTAACAAATGTTTGTTTTTCTCTAATTTTGTTTTACACGTTTGGCCTTAATTCTTGCACAATTACACAATATACTTATCCATACCCCCCACCCATTACAAAAATCGTTTCTCAATTTTTGTTACATACGAATCACCTTTAAGTTAATTCTAACACAATAACAATATGTACCTATTTTTATACAGAGACCTATTTTACTGACAAACCTTCAACTTTTTGTGCAAAATGATGAAAGTTAAATTTTCAAGATAGCACATAGTCTTGAATTTATAAACAACAGTTCAAAAACATAATTGTAATGAATAACAGAAACATCTGATTTTGTTCATTGGCCTTAAATAATGTAAATAGATAATTTTGAGAACACCCCTTCGTTTTGTCCGTTTACCGATGTCCAACCTCACATCAGGTATCCGCTAACACATGTCTATTGAGGCCTGAATGGATCTACAGTACGTTAATGTTGTCATAAGATAGGCTATTTTTTATATTCACACCTGAACGGCCTCATAATTTTACAATATTTTTTTATATATTTCCTTTGTTTAGAGATTATTTTGATCATGTGATTTCCCACCGTGCTTAAGGTAACTTGTCTTCCAGTGAAAAAATGATGCTATTACTAAAATGTAGTCTGGTGGTCTTTTGACATAATACACAATCAAATTACTGTTATATAAGCTTTTAGAACCTGTTTTAGTGTGTTTTGTTGCAAACACACCAATACAGGTTCTAAAAGCTTATATAACAGTAATTTGTTTGTGTATTATGTCAAAAGACCACCAGACTACATTTTAGTAATAGTATCATTTTATTACTGGTGGCCATTTTGTTTTGGACAAGTTACCTTAAATCATGTAGTATGAAGTTTTACTGGATTCAAATCTGCAGTTCCTGAGAAATAGCCCGGACAAGAATGCACAAAAGTTATATATGTCCATAAATTTATATTTAAAGGGCCATAATTTGAAGCTATTAAAATAATAAAACGGAACATGTGTTCATTATGCGCTCTGACACTTGTTAGGAAAGAGTTCCTTTAAAACAGTGATGAATTCCATTCTGTGGTTGCTAAGAAATAACGCGGACACGAAGGTACATGGATATGAAAATGTAGTAAACAAACTGTATGAAACATCATTGAACCTGAACGTGCTGATAATTTTCGCATTTCCTCTTGATAGCAAAACAGAATAAAGTTCCATTCAGTTTAAGTCAGTGGTTCATGAGAAATAGTCTGGGCAATAATGTTTGGCGGACGCACGGACTTACGAACGGAATACATGACCGTAAACAATGTATTCACGGCGGCGGCATAATAAACCTGCAACACATTGAAAGTGTTAGTTAAGAGAAAGTTCATATACTAGTACACAAACCTCCAAACCTCTTACCGTAAAAGAGGCTTTGGAAATGTAGCAAACCCTTTAATAGTATGAGGTATTTATATTTTGGGAATGACTTTTGCCAGGGAGAATGCTACATTTCTCGCCTGCAATTTCGATAAAGCTTTTTTTACTAGCTGTATTGTTAAACATTATACTATGTGGACCTGTGACGAAGTTTGTAAAGCCCTTTCCTTTTTATTGAACAACATTTATATAAGGTTTGGGAATGCAGTTTTCAGACAAGTAATCGGTATTCCCATGGGAACAAATTGTGCACCCCTTGTCGCAGATTTGTTTTTATATTGTTATGAAAGAGACTTTATGTTGAGTCTTTCTCCAGATACGCAGGCAGACATTATCACTGCTTTTAATAATACATCACGCTATCTGGATGATATTCTTAATATGGATAACCCGTTTTTTGGTCAATTGGTGGACACTATTTATCCCCGGGAACTCCAGTTAATTAAAACTAACAATTTGGATACTGGTGCTTCATTTTTAGATTTACATCTCTCTATTTATAACAATATTATACATACCAAAATTTATGACAAGAGGGATGATTTTAATTTTAGTATTGTAAATTTCCCCCATTTGGATGGGGATGTACCTCATGCTACATCTTATGGGGTATACATTTCTCAGTTAATTCGGTTTGCCAGAGCGTGTAGTCATGTTGAGGATTTCAATGAACGTAATCAATATATTACAAATAAACTACTTCAACAGGGCTACCGTTATTACAAATTGCGTAAATATTTTGCTAAATTTTACTATCGTAATTCTGATTTGGTTTTGAAATTCAATAGTAATCTAAAGACTCTTCTGCGAGAAGGTATTTCAAAACCCGATTTTTATGGGGATGTGGTTTACAAACTTCGTAAGATTTTAGGTCATGGCAATTTTCCAACTGTATTTGCTAAAATTATAAAACGTTTTGTTAAAAGAGGTTACGACCCTACTGTTTTGAGACACACCGCATGTTTGGTGTTCAACCCGTTTACAGTTGGACGCTATGCTTCCCTCTTTGATTGTGTCTGACGGAAGAGGGGGAGGACTCTGTGATGGGCAGTTTTTAAATCCCACTGGGACGAAACTGTTTTGATTTCTGTCCTCTGGCCTGTTTCGTCGGGCCCTTAAGGGTGTTTCTCTTGGTGCTCTGCCTTCTGCAAAGGCATTGAGTACATACGTTTTTTGGTTCTCAAGGTTTGCTTTTTATATATTTATACACGAGCATTTTTGTGTTTTACATACCATGCCTTTTTTTCAATTGCGTGTGTTAGAGATTCACCTAGCAGGGATTACTTTTATTTACACTGTCCTGTGACTTTGGAACATGGTGGGGGTAAGAGTGAGGTTGGGTGCGCACCATAAACCGGTTTAAGCTCCCCAGTGGTGTTTTTGCCACTGACCGTTCCAAGGCGGTGCCCCACTGTGTTCCTTTAATTGTTCGTTTTGTCCTCGTGTGTTTGCTTTGTATGCTAGTGTGTGTTGGTAGTGTATGTTTGTGTGTGTACATGATTGTGTGTGTGTGTGTGTGTGTGTGTGTGTGTGTTGTGTGTGTGCGTGTGCGTGTGTGTTGGTGGTGTGCACTTCTGGGTGCTGTGGGGCTCGTTTTTGGGAGGCTGCGTTTTTGGTACGTGGCATTCCCTGTTTGATATTATTTTTGTTTTTATATGAGGATACAAAAGAATATTCTATTATCTTTAACGACATTATTGACGTTGTATACAGTTGTGTGGCAAATGACTTAGAATCATATAAACTTGGGTATGCCAACCTACGACTTATGTCAAGTACGATTGACTTATTAATGGTCCAGTTAAAACGCAAATAATGGAAACCCGCGAAAGGAAGCCATCAAGTACTATTAGTGTTGGACACTTGATCTAGCTGCCCATAAATACATTTTATCAGAGAGTTTCTTAATAGGCATAAATATAAACTGTCACAATCAAGACACGACTGGTCTCAGTTTGTACTTCTAGAAGAAAGTAGGAAGTATTTAATGATACAAAACGCACGAAAACAACATTAAGCTTAATATCGAATAACCTTTATATCGTTAATTTATTCCTTTGTAATCTTTTCTGTATTTTTCGTTCGATTCTGTCGCCAGATTCATACAATTCAGCATTGAAATAACAAGCAATCACACTTTGTGTCATCATTATTTATGTTTTTCGGATGTTTATCGAAATAAAACGATTTATTATGGCGAAAATAAATAAACGTCAAAGGGCAAATTGTTGAACCCAAACAACGATTATGTGTTTAAAATGACTTTATGTTTGCTAAGCTTAATCCCATAATTATCCTCTGTATATTTAAACTCTGACTTTGTCGAAGGAAACGAAGCTAGTACTGCTTAATCTCCTAAAATTCATACAAAGTCCTGTATTTTAATATTAAGATTCCTTTAGGTGCTTGTAAAATAACGTGTGGAGTTTAGCTTGATGTAAAGCCCTATGACAACAACAGCGCTTGATTTCGGTGTATATAAATACAAAAAAACAAAAATAATATCAAACAGGGAATGCCACGTACCAAAAACGCAGCCTCCCCAAAACGAGCCCCACAGCACCCAGAAGTGCACACCACACACATACACTACCAACACACACCAGCATACAAAGCAAACACACGAGGACAAAACGAACAATTAAAGGAACACAGTGGTCATTTAATCTTATTGTCTTACATATATGCTTATATTTTTATGAGCATGAAAAGAAATTACACAATTTAACCGACTAAATCAAGTTTTGACAATTCAGCAGAAAAACGATTGTTTTACAATTGTAAAAGGCTACACGTCGCAATAAAGAATATGTATTAGTTTAATATAAAGGCTCGGTTTTGAAATGAAATGTTAGAATAATCCTCTGGAAATTTAAAGTCGTCTGCATGAAATATGATCATCTACATTGCAATTATTGATGATAGCGTTCACTAATAAATATGATATATTCGATAAGGTAACTGAGACATAACGTGAAAATTTTGCTACGAGAGCATACGTCATGAGAATTGCAGTTTATTTATTGCGAATGACGCTGTATTCGTTCCAATTTTTTAATTATAATTGCCAAAAATCTGCAACTCAAACTGTATTTTTCTAAACCTCAATTCCGCTCATGATGCACTCTAGAAGCGCTTATAAAATCTTACTAAAAGAGCAATCACAAAAATTACAGAAATTTGACTTGGTGATTTTCATTTTAAAAATTTTACTGTCTTTATACTAACTATCGGTAGTGGACAGAAAACACGTTGGTTATGATAAATAATGAAAGAAATCAAAATGCGGAAACTTTAGTAGTGCAGATTGTGTACTATTTTTGATTTTCCGATTTTTATTTTTATTCAACATACATCTGTAATAACAAATAATTTAAACATAAATGATAGAACAATGTGCATTTATCAGCATAGTGTATACAAAAATAAAATAATAAGTAGCACTGTTTTACTCAAAACAGTCAAAGAAAGCGTGTAAAAATTGTGTTATTACTCTTCACAGAAAGGAAGGTTATCTACTTTCCAATCCCCATTTGTTTATTTGAATTCTCAATAGGTCTGATAGTGAAACAGTTCAGTTGTCCACGCAATATCTCCTTCCTTAATTTCCGGTTTCACATTCTTAATGTCTTTTTCATGTAATTACTCTACTCGCAAACATGTGAGATAAACTACTAAAGAACTGTTCCAGATCAAGTGTGAATCAGAGGTCATCAAAGCTGTCTGATGTAAAAAGCAAATACATTTTTTCTAAATGGACCTTCTGCTTCATTTGTATCTTTGTGGTTCTGGCACTGATGCTGTTTAACTTAAAGCAAATACATGTATACCAGCTTATTCAACCAGTGTGGAATTATCACGGAATACGGTTAAGTCGAAGATCGAGCTTTAAAAGTTCATAAAATATTTAACACAGCGAGTCTAGTTTGTACTTAGCTTAATAAACAAGAAAATATGTCCAAAGGCAATAAGACAGCCTTTCCAGGTTAGATAATGAAATTTGTTTGCAAATCTGTGTGTCGCAGTTCGTAACTGTGGCTAAGAGAGTATGGCAAAACGTAAGGTAACCTTAGGTATGCGTTTAAATTTGTTTTTCAAATTTTTACACATAGTCCAATTTTGATCAACAACAAAGTCAGTCAAAATGGCGGCACCTATTTAGTACAGTCGTGTGATTAAACCACTAGACTATGACGCATACAAAATATCTAAGCTCTATCCAAGGCAGTGATGGACAAAAAGATGTTTTAATATTTACCAATATGTGTAAAATAATCATCAACGGGAATGACCAATTTTGAAGCAGGGGCATAAGACAAGATTTTCACAGAATGTCCATTTTAAGAAGTGAACGCTGTAGCAGGGAAACATTTCACATAAAAAAAGACCATTTTGGTAGAAGACCATTGGGTGATGCTTCAACCTAAATATCTAAGCTCCAGAACGTTTGGTACTGGACAAGACTATTTTCTAAGCATTGCTTTGTACATCGTACAATACTATATAAATCAAGTGACCCCAGGGTCACGGGCAGGTTTGGGTCAATTTCAACTCAAGGGGATATGCTTTCAATAAACTACATAGATGACCAGTACATACCAGTTAAGGACTAAATATCCAACGTCAACCCCTTTCAGATTCTGATAAGGAGAAATCTAAAGTATGTTGGCATAACAACCAGAGTTATGTAAGAAATAAAACTGAATTCTCCTAGGAAAAGACAAGAGCTGTCCCTCACAAGTGACAAATGCCCTCGAGAGAGGAGTCTCACAGTCTGTGTCCTCTCCATTTGCTCAACAATTGTGCCATGTAATTTTAAAACCCTTCCATGCATGACATGTTATCATGTTAACAGGATTCAATTACCTTCAAATCTAAGTGTGACCTTGACCTTTGAGGTAGGGGCGTAGGTCGCGACACGTCGTCTTTATGTGCTGAACATGTGTGCCCAATGCATAACAAAGTTACAGTCCGGACACGAATGTATGCATATACAATGTATACAGGATTCCATTACATTAAAAGGAAGGTACATGAGTCTTGCATGCGACACGTCTTGATGTGCTGAACATTTGTGCCAAGTTATTTTAAAATCCTTCAATGAATGACAGTTACAGTCCGGACACTAATGTTTGCATATACAATGTACACAGGATTCCATTATCTTCAAACTCTAAGTGTGACCTCAACTTTTGAGGTAGGGACGTAGATCATGCACGCGACACACCGTCTGGATATGCTGATAATTTGTGCAAAGTTATTTTAAAATCCTTGAATACATGACTAAGTTACAACTCGAACACTGATGTGTACATATACAATGTATACGGGATTCCATTACCTTCAAACTCTAAATACGACTTTGACCTTTGACGTGGGGAGACGTTGGTCTTGAACGCGACACATAGTCTTGATGTGCTGAACATTTGTGCCAAGTTGTTTGAAAATCCTTCAGTGCATGACAACGTTACAGTCCGGACACGGAAATGTGTAAGGGTGGACGCACAGACAAACAAACAGACAGACAGACGGACGGAAAAACGGACGATGCGATTTTAATATGCCAACCTTCTCGGGCATAATTACATATGATCCCTGAGTGGGGTAAAATTAGATCACAGGGACATGATAAAACTAAAAACAAAAATAATATCAAACAGGGAAAGCCACGTACCAAAAACGCAGCCTCCCCAAAACGAGCCCCACAGCACCCAGAAGTGCACACCACCAACACACACACACACACACACACACACAACACACACATACACACAATCATGTACACACACACACACGTACACTACCAACACACACTAGCATACAAAGCACGAGGACAAAACGAACAATTAAAGGAACACAGTGGGGCACCGCCTTGGAACGGTCAGTGGCAAAAACACCACTGGGGAGCTTAAACCGGTTTATGGTGCGCACCCAACCTCACTCTTACCCCCACCATGTTCCAAAGTCACAGGACAGTGTAAATAAAAGTAAACCCTGCTAGGTGAATCTCTAACACACGCAATGGAAACAAAAGGTATGGTATGTAAAACACAAAAATACTCGTGTATAAATATATAAAAAGCAAACCTTGAGAACCAAAAAACGTATGTACTCAATGCCTTTGCAGAAGGCAGAGCACCAAAAGAAACACCCTTAAGGGCCCGACGAAACAGGCCAGAGGACAGAAATCAAAACAGTTTCGTCCCAGTGGGATTTAAAAACTGCCCATCACAGAGTCCTCCCCCTCTTCCGTCAGACACAATCAAAGAGGGAAGCATAGCGTCCAACTGTAAACGGGTTGAACACCAAACATGCGGTGTGTCTCAAAACAGTTGGGTCGTAACCTCTTTTAACAAAACGTTTTATAATTTTAGCAAATACAGTTAGAAAATTGCCATGACCCAAAATCTTACGAAGTTTGTAAACCACATCCCCATAAAAATCGGGTTTTGAAATACCTTCTCGCAGAAGAGTCTTTAGATTACTATTGAATTTCAAAACCAAATCAGAATTACGATAGTAAAATTTAGCAAAATATTTACGCAATTTGTAATAACGGTAGACCTGATAGAGGTCTATCAGACAGTACCACATACCAAATATCAAAACTCTAGGCCTTTTGGTTTCGGAAAAGAGGATTTTAATAGCTTTATAGAGTCCTGCATGGAACATTTTTCTTTAAAGAAACACTCCCTATATAGCTAGCAGATTATATCTTCGAAACATAGATTATGTGTTCATTGAACGTAAAATGATAAATAAATACAATTTCAAACAAGAAGCTATGGCGAAAAATGCATTATTTTACCACAATTGATAAATATAGAGGCTTTCTGTAATTAATCGCTACCGCCCATTAATTATACAACAACAACCCTACATAGATTATTGAATGGTTTACGGTACTGCCGCTGATTTTATCGATAACGACTCGGAATTCAAAGCTGAAGCTTTTAGGTTAAGTTAAAATACTTCCAAAGATCCTATTATTTATGTTTTGGAGGTTATTTTGTTTAAGTTGATAAGCTAATGAGTAACGTTCAAATGGTTTTCAAAAAAGAAAAGTTAAAGGGACATACCCTTTAATTGATGTCTAACTAAATAAGTGTTATAACATAACCTAAAGGTTTCATCTATGTATTCCCAGTCATTACCGATAAAATCAGCGGTGTAGAGATATGCTTCAATAGCGTAAACATTCAATAATCTATGTATAGTTGTCGACAATTAATGGGTGGATGCGATTCATGTGTGTGTGTGTGTGTGCGTGCGTGCGTGCGTGCGTGCGTGCGTGCGTGTGTGTGTGTGTAATGGGGCTCGTTTTAGTGGCATTCCCTCTTTGATATTATTTTTGTTTTTTTTATCATTATTTGCATAGTGGTTTTAGAGGAAGAAAATTGATGGTGGACGATAGCTTACCCTGGCATTTTTTTTCTTTTCAATCAGAGCTTCATGAATTTGAATTCCTTGGACAGCAGTTTTCCTGATACTTGAAACATTTCTTATTATCTTTATAACATAAAAATAATCACATTTCGTCTAAATGTTGCCAGACTTAAATGTCAAAATGATTGGAAAAGGTTGACTTTTTGTTTGATAACTAAATATTCCATTAAACCAGTACGAGAAAAATCCCTTTAGCTTGCAAAGACTTAAAGGATTTAATAACATCAAAAGAAGAATTTAATCAAATTCCGGTGTCATCGACCCAAAGTTCAAACTAGATATTCCACAGAATGAATGGAATTCTGTATTGGCAAATTAGGAAATACATTAAAATACAAATGTAGCAGATATTTTTAGTATTCTAAATTCCGTATGACTAATACGTATCATAATAATGACGTTCTTGTTTGGTAGAACGATGATCCTGCAAAAAAGTTATGACATGAATGATATTCTGTAGTTACAGGGCAGGCTTCACTTCACTTCACTTCACTGCGTGTTTGGTACGTGGCATTCCCTGTTTGATATTATTTTTGTTTTTTTCACTGTCTTGTTTTCAATAGTTAATTATCCCCTTTAATTTCGTACAGAAGTCTTCAAATGATTTGGATATTTTAATGTGGAATATACGTGCGCTGTCATACAATTTAAATACTGATCATGTTAACATGACCGAAAGCACAGAAACTTGAGGTTATATACAATGCAACACTTCTGCAAAGGCATTGAGTACATACGTTTTTTGGTTCTCAAGGTTTGCTTTTTATATATTTATACACGAGCATATTTTTGTGTTTTACATACCACGCCTTTTGTTTCCATTGCGTGTGTTATAGATTCACCTAGCAGGGATTACTTTTATTTACACTGTCCTGTGACTTTGGAACATGGTGGGGGTAAGAGTGAGGTTGGGTGCGCACCATAAACCGGTTTAAGCTCCCCAGTGGTGTTTTTGCCACTGACCGTTCCAAGGCGGTGCCCCACTGTGTTCCTTTAATTGTTCGTTTTGTCCTCGTGTGTTTGCTTTGTATGCTAGTGTGTGTTGGTGGTGTATGTATGTGTGTGTGCGTGGTTGTGTGTGTGCGTGGTTGTGTGTGTGCGTGGTTGTGTGTGTGTGTGTGTGTGTGTGTGTGTGCGTGCGTGCGTGCGTGCGTGCGTGCGTGCGTGCGTGCGTGCGTGCGTGCGTGCGTGCGTGCGTGCGTGCGTGCGTGCGTGCGTGCGTGCGTGCGTGCGTGCGTGCGTGCGTGCGTGCGTGCGTGCGTGCGTGCGTGCGTGCGTGCGTGCGTGCGTGCGTGCGTGCGTGCGTGCGTGCGTGCGTGCGTGCGTGCGTGCGTGCGTGCGTGCGTGCGTGTGTGTGTGTGTACTTCTGGGTGCTGTGGGGCTCGTTTTGGGGAGGCTGCGTTTTTGGTACGTGGCATTCCCTGTTTGATATTATTTTTGTTTTTTGTTGGTATAGATCCAAGTAGATATCAATAACATTAATTTAAAAGGGCGAAAAGTCGAAAACACGAAAACTCACTCGACAACCAGCGCCTTTTACAATCGGATAACCCCGCTGGTGTAATCCGAATTTTTCATTCGTCACGTTTTAGCTAAGAAGTTGCGGTTAAGCAATGTCATTCGGCTGCCCTCAGTGATATTACTTATCTTTTTTTAGCTAAGAAGTTGCGGTTGTGCAATATCAAATAGAACAAGAGCTG
>JAFMSR010000014.1:2944512-3050148 GCA_022818135.1 Saxidomus purpurata | reverse complement strand
ATAACGTCTACTGGGCATGTACAGACAGACAGACAGACAGACAGACGGGCGGACAGACGGTGCGCCCTTCGGGGGCTAGCAAATCTGAAAAGCACTACATCCCCTTAAGGGGCCTCATTTCTAAAAGCCTCAGGAAGTTTGGGGGATGGATATTAGGAAAAGTGATCATTAAATTATTTGAGCCAATTACAATTTTATTTTGATGACAAGTTTCAGAGAAATACAATTTCAATATTTTTATATACTGCTGTTTTACACATTTATAAGTTTCATGAAATTGTATCCATTGGTTCTTTGGTTATGACTCCAGACGGATGTGGAAAGTACATGTATATCTTTCCAAAAGCAATTAGTTTTACATATTTTCGAAACATCATGACAAAGAAGATATAAAACTAGGTTTAAAAGATCTTAGCCCCAATACGGAAGCATCGACCAACAAGTTTTATCAAATGTCTAACCTATAATCAGTTTACAAGAAGGAGTAAATATTTTGTTGCATTCTATACATTATGTTATGTTATATTATATGGTTTTAAGGTCCTTCACCCTCGTTCAAGCGATAGAAATGATGAGACCTATTATCTTTTTGCTTATGGGCATTTGTATACAGTCGGTGTCGATGGGAACAAAGAATTATTTTAGAGTAACCAAAATATGCGTAAATTGTTTCCTCAAGCAGAATCTCAATGAAATATTACATAGTTCTTTGAATTTACATGTTATTCTAGCTCACCTGGCACAAAGTGTCAGAGTGAGCTATTAGGATAACCGTCCGGCGTCCGTCTGATAATATTTTCCTTCAAACGACATCTCCTCTGAAACCACTAAGCCTGATGATGAAACATAGCAGAAATGCCAGAAATGCTCATTGCATAAAGTCCTTTCACAGCTGTTTAAATAATTTCATTCCATGCAGAACTCCGGTTGCATGGCAACAGAAAGGAAACACTGTATAGAAATATTCTTTTCAATAACCGGAAGGCCTAGAGCTAAGATATTTGGAATGTGACATAACCTACCGCACCTCTTCCAAGATTTATCAAATTATGACCCCTGGGTCAAAATTGATCCCGACCAAGGTTCACTTGTTTTTAGATAAGCTTATGTAGGAAAAGCATTTAAAATCTTATTCTTTGAAACCACCGAGCCTATAGCTTAGATATTTATCATGGGGCATATCTTAGTGGACCTCTGCCAAGATTGTTGAAATTATAACTCCATGGCCAAAATTGACCCAGCCCGGGGGTCACTTGTTTTTATATACATTGTAGGCTTATGTAAGAAAAACTTAAAAAACAACAAAGCCTAGAGCTAAGATATTTAGCATGTGACATTGCCTATTCAACCCCTGCTAAGATTGGTCAAATTTTGACCCTAGGCTCAAAATTGACCCCGCTCATATTTATATTTTGGGGTAATTTAGTTTGACGTCAGTTATAGGGTATCTCCCTTTAAGCTATGCATTTCTAGTTATTATCGAGAAAATCAGCGGTTTAAAGGGACATACCATTTACTGATGTCAAGCTTAATAACTTCAAAAACATAAATAATAGAATCTTTGAAAGTATTATAAACTTAACCTAAAGGTTTTCAAGTCATTATCGATAAAATCAGCTATTTAAATTATACTGCAGTACCGTAAACCATTCAATATTCTGTAAATAGTTGTTGTTGTACAATTAATGTGTGGATGCGATTTATTACAGAAAGCCTCTATATTGATTGTGGTTAAATGAGGCATTATTCGCCATAGAAGAATTGTATTTATCATTTGATGTTAATTGAACACATAATTTATGTTTCGAGAATATAATCTGCTAGATTTAGGGAGCGCCCCTTTAAGATATGCTGCATTTACCGTAAACCATTCAATGTCAAGTTGTTACTGTACAATTAATGGGTGGATGCGTTTTTAAACAGAAAGCCGCGAGGTAAAGTGAGGCATTTATCTACGTTTCGAGAATATAATCTGCTAGATGTAAGGAGTGCCTCTTTAAATTTTCAGCGATGTACTGCCAAATCGGTGGTTTAAAATATACTGCAGTACCGTAAAAACAAAAATAATATCAAACAGGGGAAGCCACGTACCAAAAACGCAGCCTCCCCAAAACGAGCCACACACACACACACACACACACACACACACACACACGGCACTCCCCACATCTAGCAGATTGAATTCTCGAAACATTGATTATGTGTTCAATGAACGTAAAATGTTAAATTAATCCATATTGACGCTTTCTGTAATGAATTGCATCCATAGGTTCTTCTTTAAAATTGTATTTATTTATCATATTACGTTCATTGAACACACAATCAATGTTTCGAGAATTTAGTTTGCTAAGTGTAGGGAGTGTCCCTCCAAAAGTTCGTAGCCAAACATTGTATAACAAACGTCTTCAATGTGTAAAACGTTATAATTTATGCAAAGCAGGCTAATGGTTTCAAAGCTTCTTCTTTTCTTAAACATTCAACAAGATTAAAACTGTCAGAAACATTGTTCATTCAATCTCCATTTTTCAATATCGTACACTGTTGGCATGGAATTCAATATGAAAGGCGTATTACCGTCGTGAGAAACTAAAAAATAATCTCCACCGCCATTATTGCTATTTGTAATCCTTGTTGTAATTTTGTCTTCCATTTCTTCCTCACAAGATGTGTATGTCTTAGCGATAGGATTATAATGATCATGTTTATGCGACAAAAAGTGTCATTAATTGAAGACTTCCAGATTGACGGTGACAAATACGCCGCTTTGATGAATGTGAGGACGTTTATCGCTATATAATGTCTGTTTTTATTAACCAGAGGATTTTCTTCAAAAGTGTCATATAAAATCTTGTATGCATATTTTCTATTGTCCATTTAATCACCGCAATAATTACATGTAGCGTGCACGTCGAGAAAATTTGCAATCATTTCAACTGTGCAACTGTGTTACATGGCAATTATGAAAAGAAAGATTTTTTTGTCAGGGAGTGCTCCGCATTCCTAGCATACAAATACTCTGGATTTGGTTCTATTCTAGTCAAATAGAGGCTAGACAAACTATACTAGTCAGAAGATTACATGACAGCACAGTGCTTTTTGCATATCGGACAGGCATTTCTGCTGATTTCGCACTTTCGACACATGCAATACAACTCGGTCTAGAAACCCCGCGTGTTAACAAGAAATCACGTAATATTTAATTAAGTGAATAGTGCAATTATTCGTCTACTAAAATAATAGTAACCGTTACGTATCATTTCGAAAACAATCAACTAAAATTATACCGATACGGATAAGATATGCAAGAGAAAAAAGACCAGTTACAAGCAATCCTCGTAACTTCACAATGGGCGGGAGACTGCACAGTGAAACATAATAATTGATCAGAAAAAGTATTGTTGTATGTAATTGTGTTTGGAATGCATGTTTGATTGAGTGATTGATATCCAAGGACGTAAAGCACGTATTGAACGGACGAGTCTAGCAATAGGATTGTCCATATAATTTAAAAAAACTAGTGACCTCTTGGGCCGGGTGAATTATGACCACGTGGGCACACTTTGAACGAAATTGACGGAAGACAACTACGCATTGCAAAACATAACTAAGCTCTAGACCTTATAGTTTCTGACCATAAGATTTACAATATATTTCTATATGCATGCGCCACCCTCAACCATGGTTTGAAAAAGTATGACGGACGGACAAACGTTTTGTTATACGGATGATTGTCCGTCGTCCGTCAACATTTTTGATTGAAATTACATCTCATCTGAAGCCACTAGGCAAATGTTGATGCAAGTATGCAGAGATGTTCCTTGCATTTAGTTTTACCAAAATTGTTCAAAGAATTCAATTCCATGCACAACTCGGTTGCTATGGCAAACAAGAGGGCCAAGATGGCCCTATATCGCTCACTTTGGTAAAAGTCCACTTGCCTGGTGGAAGATCACTAGATAATGTTATATACCAAATAGGTTTACCTATATATGTCTTTGTAACCCCCCCCCCCCCTTGCAAGGTCAATTTTGACCCCAGGGGCATAATGTGAACAGACCTGAAGAACTCTACTAGACAATGCTACATGCCAAATATCTAAGCTCTAGGCATTGTGGTTTCAGAGAAGAAGATTTTTTTAAAGTTTTTCCTATATAACCCTATGTAAAACTAAATGACCCCCTGTGCGGGGTCAGTTTTGATCCGGGGGTCATAATTTGAACAATCTTGGTAGAGGTCTACTAGCCAATGCTACATGCCAAATATCTCAGCTCTAGGCCTTG
This sequence comes from Saxidomus purpurata, assembly GCA_022818135.1. Taxonomy (NCBI): domain Eukaryota; kingdom Metazoa; phylum Mollusca; class Bivalvia; order Venerida; family Veneridae; genus Saxidomus; species Saxidomus purpurata. Next base: position 3,045,868 of record JAFMSR010000014.1, on the reverse strand, counting down.
TGGTTTCAGAGAAGAAGATTTTAAAAGTTTGTCCTATATAAGACTATGTAAAACTAGGTGACCATCAGTACGGGGTCAATTTTAATCCGGGGGTCATCATTTGAACAATCTTGGTAGAGGTCCACTAGCAAATGCTACATGCCAAATATCTAAGCTCTAGGCCTTGTGGTTTCAGAGAAGAAGATTTTCCTATATAAACCTATGTGACACTAGGTAACCCCCGTGCGGGGTCAATATTGACCCGGTGGTCATAATTTGAACACTCTTGGTAGAGGTCCACTATTAAATGCTACATGCCAAATATCTAAGCTCTAGGCCTTGTGTTTTCAGAGAAGAAGATTTTTTAAAGTTTTTCCTATTTGTTGCCATAGCAAATAGAGTTCTGCAAGGAATGGAATTCTTTGAACAACTTTGATAGAGCTTCATTTGATAGAGACTTATTGAATTATAGTTGAAATATATTTACTTCCAATGATGTGCAACGTATATCCATGTTAACAACATGCAATCTAAGGAAAACAAAAACATTTGTTTTTTTCTGCACCGGTTTTTGAAACAGGTCACAAAATGGTCACATTGGATGCAGTATGTCATATCTTTCCTTCTGTGATTGAATTGCATAACCCAAAGGTGTCGTGATATAAATCTCGGGAGATTTTAATTGTATGAAGCTGCAAATGAAAGTTTGTAAATTGTCATGCATAATTCAACAATTCAGTTTCAATGAGCAGATAACATTTGAAAGTGTTGAGATTAACATATAAATTGCTAACGTTGCACATTAGATTGTTCAGACTCCATACACCATCTCCAATCGTTGCAAGCGTGATCTGTATTGTACGCAATGCGTAAATTTGCGAAATAAAAGGACAGGGATATGGTTTGAAAATCTACCATTTCCTCTTCACCATCTATTCTTGCCTTTCAAAGTAATGGTTGTTATTTGTTCCATTCAGGAAAGCGTTTGATAGAAGACAGACATCTCTTGATGAAAAAAGGTATACATTTAAATACAATCAATGGCAATCATTGCTGTCTATTACTTGTAGTGTGTGACCTAAAAACAAAAATAATATCAAACAGGGAATGCCACGTACCAAAAACGCAGCCTCCCCAAAACGAGCCCCACATCACCCAGAAGTGCACACCACCAACACACACACACACACACGTACACACACACGACACACACACACAATCATGTACACACACACATATACACTACCAACACACACTAGCATACAAAGCAAACACACGAGGACAAAACGAACAATTAAAGGAACACTTTCTAAATGGTCAGTGCGGTTAAAGGAAAGAAAGTTCAGTTGTTTTGGGTAAAACGTCAATTAGAAGTGTGTCTATCAAATATCATGACCAAGAAGTGGCGTGCTTCGAGTGAGAAACAGTCGTAGAATAAGAGGTATATACGTATTTGTGGTCAAGAAGTGACTGTAGAACAGAAATGCAAGATTTTTTAAATTTTTAACCCCTGTTACTTCCGCAAAAACTACACAATGCGTGTTAAAGGATTTTACTTAGACCTAATCGAATGTTCTTTTAAATCTGGAATTGTAACAGGGAAACACAGTTTGAAACTTGCTTATTAAACTTTACAAAAGCCGTGGATTATTTCCCTGTTTGAAAACCTGCTGCAGAAAAACGAAAAAATGACTTTGTATTCCTTAGATTGACCTGGCTGGTCTGTTTGTCCTACTTTCGCTTTATTGCATGTTGTGTACGTTGAACACCATTGGAAGTTAAGTTCTTTCAACTATAATTTAAAAAAGGCGTGCTTATTCGTGTACAACCTATTTACAGCCTCTTTCTGTGAGATTTCTGGAAAGTTACTAAGATATATGAAAACTGGAAAGCTGTTTTGTTAAACTCCAATTTTCAACCCAATATGGTCACATTCAATGCAGTATGTAATATTGTATGCCCCCGAAGGGTGGCATATCATAATTGCACCGTCTGTCTGTCTGTCAGTCTTTCCTTACATGCCCAGAAGACATTAGGGGGTTAGGGTTTGATATTATTTTTGTTTTTTTGAGTACAACTTAGCATTGTGAGTTTTTTTCAGTTAATTCCATCTTTATTGGGTTAAAAACGGTATTGTGGGGTTTGATAATTTTATTGTGGGGTTAAAAAAGATCAAAGAAAGATCAAAGGGATAACCTCGCAAAGTCCATCCGGTGAGAACATCCGTCCGTCCGTCTTACACATCCGTGTCCGGACTGTGCTTTGTCATGCATTGGAGGATTTTAAAATACTTTGGTTCAAATGTCTAGCACATCAAGACGACGTGTCGCGTGAAAGACGTAAGTCCCTACCTCAAAGGTCAATGTCACACTTAGAGTTTTAAGGTAATGAATTCCTCTATATACATTGTATGCATATATACAAACACTCGTGTCCGGACTGTAACTTTGTCATGCATTCAAGGATTTTATAATAACTTGGCGCACTTGTCTAGCACACCAAGACGACGTGTCGCGTGCATGACCCACATCGCTACTTCAAAGGTCAAGGTAATGAAATGTGCAACACCTGCTATCAACGGCTTCCAAGAGGGATGATTTTAATTTTAGTATTGTAAATTTCCCCCATTTGGATGGGGATGTACCTCATGCTACATCTTATGGGGTATACATTTCTCAGTTAATTCGGTTTGCCAGAGCGTGTAGTCATGTTGAGGATTTCAATGAACGTAATCAATATATTACAAATAAACTTCTTCAACAGGGCTACCGTTATTACAAATTGCGTAAATATTTTGCTAAATTTTACTATCGTAATTCTGATTTGGTTTTGAAATTCAATAGTAATCTAAAGACTCTTCTGCGAGAAGGTATTTCAAAACCCGATTTTTATGGGGATGTGGTTTAAGCTCCCCAGTGGTGTTTTTGCCACTGACCGTTCCAAGGCGGTGCCCCACTGTGTTCCGTTATTTGTTCGTTTTGTCCTCGTGTGTTTGCTTTGTATGCTTGTGTGTGTTGGTAGTGTATGTTTGTGTGTGTACATGATTGTGTGTGTGTGTGTTGTGTGTGTGTGTGTGCGTGTGCGTGTGTGTGTGTGTTGGTGGTGTGCACTTCTGGGTGCTGTGGGGCTCGTTTTGGGGAGGCTGCGTTTTTGGTACGTGGCATTCCCTGTTTGATATTATTTTTGTTTTTTTACAAACTTCGTAAGATTTTGGGTCATGGCAATTTTCCAACTGTATTTGCTAAAATTATAAAACGTTTTGTTAAAAGAGGTTACGACCCAACTGTTTTGAGACACACCGCATGTTTGGTGTTCAACCCGTTTACAGTTGGACGCTATGCTTCCCTCTTTGATTGTGTCTGACGGAAGAGGGGGAGGACTCTGTGATGGGCAGTTTTTAAATCCCACTGGGACGAAACTGTTTTGATTTCTGTCCTCTGGCCTGTTTCGTCGGGCCCTTAAGGGTGTTTCTCTTGGTGCTCTGCCTTCTGCAAAGGCATTGAGTACATACGTTTTTTGGTTCTCAAGGTTTGCTTTTTATATATTCATACACGAGCATTTTTGTGTTTTACATATCATGCCTTTTGTTTCCATTGCGTGTGTTAGAGATTCTCCTAGCAGGATTTACTTTTATTTACATTGTCCTGTGACTTTGGAACTTGGTGGGGGTAAGAGTGGGGTTGGGTGCGCACCATAAACCGGTTTAAGCTCCCCAGTGGTGTTTTTGCCACTGACCGTTCCAAGGCGGTGCCCCACTGTGTTCCTTTAATTGTTCGTTTTGTCCTCGTGTGTTTGCTTTGTATGCTAGTGTGTGTTGGTAGTGTATGTGTGTGTGTGTGTGTGTGTACATGATTGTGTGTGTTGTGTGTGTGTGTGTGTGTGTGTGTTGGTGGTGTGCACTTCTGGGTGCTATGGGGCTCGTTTTGGGGAGGCTGCGTTTTTGGTATGTGGCATTCCCTGTTTGATATTATTTTTGTTTTTTTCTAGGAACATTTATTGAATGGACTCTATGATACCAATGACCAGAAAATATAAGCCAGTAAATAAGATATTATATTGACCACAAGTTAGTTAGATAGACCTCAATCTCCGTGCAAGGTTTGACCTGTCATCAATCTCAGTAAAGACCTCAGTTAACTTGTGAATGTACAGCCAAGTCACCTGGACAAACCTCTCCACCAGTCTGACACAAGCTCGACCATGGAATAGCCACCTGGTAGTAGAGGCCTTGATCAGTAGGAGCTTCGACAACCCATATCCTGTACTTTCTGCAGGGTGGCAAATTTCTTCGGTGAATAATGGAACAGCTTCCATACAGCAAGCAACACACTGTCAACCTCTAATTAGAACAGAAAACGTTTACTATAATTGACTACATGCACGAGAAAAGGGCCCCGAAAATCTGAAATAATTCGATCACAATGACTACATTATAATTCTTTCAAATTCTTGTGACGGTTAACAACCAAAATTGTATCTGTGAAGAACTATTAAGCACTTACCTTTGTTTTCACCAGACATAACATTGCAGCTATCAAATTCCACAAATACAGCTTTTCCAATGTCGATCCGTTTGACTTGGAGTAATGATTCAATTGCTCTCATCAGACTTTCTGCATCAGTTATCTTTACAGCTACAATTCCTAGGAAGTGTTCTTCGACTGACTCTTTTCCTGGAAACCTCACAATTATGGCAAATTGTTCACAATTGGCTGTGTCACTGGATTCATCCGCAAGAGGTGTGAATGCATCAGCAGTTCTCAACTTGTTTAAGATTTCTTCCTCAAGTTATAATATTTCTAAAAATTCCATTTTAAAAAAAAAATAAAAAAATATGTCCCCTTAATTTTTTTTTTTTTTTTTTTTTTCAGGCAGCGTCATTTTTACATAGGAGCGTCTTTAATAGATTCTAGATGTGTCTTCGAGTTGGCATGGCCCCTCAATTTTCTAGTTGGATGTCCTGCAAGACCATGAATGCCTGTCACAAAAGGGGTTGACTTTATTGTAGTGAAGCAAATACATTGTATGGGCAAAACTTCTCACAAAGTTTACAACAATTACCTTGTTTAGACACATTAAGATATAGCCATGAATACATCCTATCGTATTTACTGCTACTAAACAGTCTTGCATCAGGTACAGGTACTGTCACACTGGGTTTGTCATCTGAGTCGTCAGTGTCACAATTATCAAAACTCGTTCTATCACTTTCAACTGAACTTTCAGTCTTTTGATCAATGCTGGTACAACTTTGAGTGGACAAGTCATCAGTATTTTGATTTATGCTGGAACTTAAGTGGGCAAATCATCTGTGGCAGTATCACCAACACAGCCACCTGTATTACTTATGAATCAGGAGGTCAAAAGTACCTTCCCAATCATTCAAAAAAAGAGGTCTTATTCATGTATTTTGGAAATGTAACTTTAAGCACCCTAAAAGAATTCATTGAAATATTACCACAAACATGACATAACAATTCTAGTCAATTAATTTAATTCAAGAAATTGACTAATTATTAATGACAATGTGTCAGAAACGAGATAGAATTTAAAGTCGCCGAGTGACAGGGCGCCGACGTGACTAGCCTAAATAATTTGGCGTTTCAGTGTGACCACTTTCACAGATCTGATATTTTATAACTGTCACACCTAACTTAAAATATGAGCCTATAAAATCGGTTTGCCTTCGAAATAGTTTGACAATGGAATGACAAGTTACGAAACTTTGTGTTCTCGGTTTCTCTCGATTTGCCATGATGTCACGTCAAAAACGATTCTGCAACGCGAAGATGGGGAAGTAACTTTGAGGGAGGACAGCTCTGCCTAAACAAAATGTCGATCTTTTTTTACCCTTCGGCCGTTTTTTGTAGATTTGTTTTCGATAACATTAACTGTTATGCGACATCTTGAATCAAGACTTGATCAGTGTGACGCTTTACTGGCACTGCGAACAACCGCCTACGTGATAGACATGTACTCGAAAATGAAAAAGAAAACCGACGCCGCATCCGGTATTGAATACAACACGGCCCCAAATCGGACATCAATTTTACACGACATAATTTCTGGCCAGGGTGATTTTTTTTCTAGATTCTATAACATGTAAAAATGAGTATAAACATTTCCATATATATATTTTACGGGAAAAGCATGATCACATTTCCCTGATTTTCATTGAATCAAATAGACAGCAGCTTGATAGCTACATGTACAAGACTTTAATCATTTTTATTAATTTCTTTAAACCAGTCGCTAAAATGTCTAATAAATGCATTCCAATATGTTTTCAGTTTTAAAACAAGACGTAGGCGAAATAAAATATAACATGAAATAAAATATTGAAATCAACAGCAAATAGAACAGCAAATAAAAACACCAATAAGGATCCCCAAAACGTCAAATATTTCAATGCCCATTTTAATTCAGCTCAGTTATTACATACATCACGAATTGGTAAAATGTTTGTATAAATCCGAAATGGAATATTTCAGCTGTGTTTGAGATATTTTTATCTCTGAAATCCACTTTTACCAGCTTATTGCATGGGTGTGTTTGTCTGCATCCCAATAATTGTTGGTTGTTGCATCCACATGAACAAATCCCGAGACAATTGTATTCCGAAACGTAGATTGTCATTATGTACTCCTATATCAAGTTAAATTTGCTGAAATTTCACAGATCTAATCGGGCCAGCCCTCCTTTATATTTTAAATTCCGAATATAAATCATTTGAGACATCTGGATAACAGTTCAATAACAAGTCGTTTGAATAACAAACTTTAAACATTTATTCGTCTAGTATTAGCTTTCTTAGGAACGTGACCATAGCTTGACATTTTAGTAAAGAGATTTTAACTGCGTGTGCTAGGGACTCTGATTTAACTTTTAAAGAATAATTACAAATTAAATTCAAGAGTTTTAATTTTTGTGTTTTTATATGTCTGAAATATTCGTTATTTGTTCAGTCTGTCACTATGTCTTTATATTTATCATTTTAGCACAGCGGGAAGGGCATGAGATGTGTCGCGAAAAAGGTGATCGTTTAGCATTAGATTTGAACATCGTTGAGTTTTCCATTTCCGTAATTGCCTACAGATGACGTTTAACAGACACACTGCTCTATATAACATCAGTGCTGCATGGTGAAACATTCTTAAATATCTAAAGTATATGAGATATAAATAAGACGAGATGTTTGTAAAGTTGTGCAGGCCCATACCTTTCATACATATAGGTAATCATCTTAAATATTCATCAGCCAATTTTCATCGTATTTGTTTTTTTCAATAAAGCATCAGCAAAATGCTTTTGAAGTTTTTATTTTGACATTAGTTTTAGGTAGTCTGTCTTTATGATTCGCATATTAATTATATTTTTAATAATGTGTTTAAGTTTCAGAGAAATGCTTCACTCCGGTGTTAAGAAGTAGCTAGATTTGATTAAATTATAAATATTGAGATGTTCTGTGTTTTTCAGACTCGGAACTACAGAATTCCATACATGCTATAAAACTGCTCAACCATTTTAGTAAATATAACGGGTGGACAAGGTAGCTGCTCTGTTGCTCAGAAGGCGATTTGGAACGGGCTTATACACGCAAATGATCTATGAGCCACAGAGTGCGTTGAGTCCTTTGATTAGTAACGTCATTACAAGACAGTCTTATAAAGTTTAAGCCAGTGTCATTACCTGAAAACTTAACACATTTTCAAAAAAATTATTTTATGCTTTTTTCTGTAGTTACTTTATTTGATCATATATAGACTTAGGGGATCGGGGGTATGTCCATGTTTTGCATCATAATAATGACTTACGAGGTGTTTAAAATCTGAATTAATAAACTTCACGAGTTGAAGGTAGATCAACAACGAAATTATCAACTTTAATACTTATAAGTATATTGAAATGTAAGCTACTGATATTAACTGCTAAACAAACTAATGGATACAGGATTATATATATGTTTATCTTGATTCAAATGTGTTGCAAAGGATATTCGACAAATTCTTATGCAAGGACATGATAAATCCTTGGCTAATAACATTTTACGCTGGTAAATGAATATCACATAATAGCAAGAGCTAAATCTTGTGTCTGTGCAGCATTGACATATTCTAAGACAAAAGACAACTTAACAGTACTATTTACATTCGAAATAATTAAACCTTGAAAATGATTGTTTTCCGATTCTAGTCATTAGTGCACGACAACTACTATGTAACATATATTCTTGATTGCTTTAAATCTGGACAAATTGTCCTGTTAACACCATGCACTTCGCTGTGACTAATTGTTTTAGCGCAGTTTGCATTTTGTATATTATATACTCTGACAATATTGAAAGGATGTTATTACTTTTTTTACTTTCACCCCTGGAATTTCGGAAACTTTCGGCATTGTTTATAGCAAATATATATATCTGCAACTGTTTTAACTTAGAGGTCGTTTCTAATTTTTGTTTCGTGCTTATCAGATAATTGATTTATGTAAAGATTGTTTGCACTGTCTAGACAAAGACGTTGGTGTCCCGTGACAAACAGCAAACCAAGATTGTTCGATATTTGATTACATACTTGATCATTAAAGAGACACTCCCTACATCTATATAGATTATATTCTCGAAACATAGATTATGTTTTCAATGAACGTACAATGATAATACTATTTCAAAGAAATATGCCTCATTTTACCACAATTCATCAAAATTGAGGCTTTCTGTAATAAATCGCATCCATCCATTAATTGTACGACAACAACTCTACACAGGTTATTGAATGGTTTACGGTAGTGCAGTACATTTTAAACCTCCGATTTTATCTACAATGACTTGGAATGCATAGCTGAATCTTTAGGTTAAATTATAATACTGCAAAAGATTCTATAATTTATGTTTATGAGGTTATTTAGTTTGACATCAGTTATTGGGTGTGTATCTTTAAGTAAAATTCGTTTTTCTGCGTTTGGTCGATGTTTGCACCAAGGAAATTAAAAACTAATACATTGGTACAGTAGTAAATCACTGAAAGAAAGAATGGGAGAGCTCCAAACCTTAGCCTTATATCTTATTTGCCAAATTGTTCAACTGTTTCATTATATATATGCAACTCATATCTTCACAAAAACGGCAACTACTAAAAGAACTTATCATTCATTCATTCATTCATTCATTCATTCATTCATTCATTCATTCATTCATTCATTCATTCAATCAATCAATCATTCACTCATTCATTCATTCAATCATTCAATCGTTGATTGTATAAATGTTATTTCTTTTCAGAAGGCCACATTGTAAATAAGTCAAATGTTTTGTACAATCCCCCCTACATTTTTAATTTGTTTACCTCCTAAAACAAAATTTTTATTATAATTATTTTTTTTATTATTAACTTCAGCTAATGATACAGGTAATGAATTCCTTTGTTCGTTATAACAGTTATTCTCTTATTTTGCTAACTGCTTTGACAGAGAACAACTGCATGAAACATCCCAAGAAATGTAAACAAAATGCACAACTAGGCTTTGTATTGATCACGATCATAAAGTTAAAGTTTAATTCCATATGGATGCTACCGAGAAATAGTATAGACATATATTAATGACAGTTAAACAGTTTGTTGCATTTCCAGGTCATGAACACCATGATTTGATTTGATTTGCAGCAAATTTTATAAAGGTCCGTCCATAAGAGCAAATATGTTAGCTTGAATTTGTGGATGAGACCTCGGCATGTCTCCCATCATGCCTATACCTATCAAAAGTGTGTTTCTGTTTCCGAAATAGGAGAGATTTACCTGACTGCAATTTCCAGCCAGTGTAGCTAAAGGTTGAATTTGATTGGTTGCCAAAGAGTAGGCCAATCACGGCGACCAATGAGATCTAAGTGTGATTGACCTAGTTATGAACACCATGATTGTGCTTTGCTATATATGTAGACATTCTTTCAGCTTGTAAGTTTAAAAACTTTCAAAGCATAAGGAAAATATAGAAAGCATTTGACGAAATGTGAAGATTTCAGCAAATAAGATCCATGCAATGGTTGAAATTTAACTTGAGTCTACTGGAAATATTTTCTAACTTAAGGAGGCACTCCCTATATCTAGCAGATAACATTCCCGAAACATATATAATGTGCTCAATGAAAGTAAAATCTAAATAAAATTAATTCAGTTTCATAGAAGAATATATATGGCGAAATATGGCTCACTTATAACAATTAATCAATATAATAAATCGCATCCACTCATCAATTGTACAACAACAACTCTACATAGAATATTGAATGCTTTACGGTACTGCAGTATATTTTAAACCGCTGATTTTATCGATAATGACTGGGAATGCATAGCTGAAACTTTTCGGTTAAGTTATAATACTTCCAAAGATTATGTTATTTATGTTTCGGAGATTATTTTGTTTGACATCTGTTATAGGGTATAACCCTTTAAACATGAGACTGGTAACCTTGCATCTAGAAACTTTAATGTTACAGCTGTCACACGCTGTTTTATGAGATAAGAACAAAACAAATTGAAAAGAGTTCTTACCTCACAGATGTGATACATTGTACAAATTTATGATTGAATACTTTGTATCAGTTTCCCTGTTGTTATGTTTTAGAGGTGGGGTGCGCACCCCCCCATAAACCGTAGCCCCCCCCCCGTTTACCCCCCCCCGTTTTTTCCCCCCCCCCCCCCCCCCCCGTGCCACCGACCCCCCCCAGCGATCCCCAGCCCCCCCCCCCCCCCCCCCCCCCCCCCCTGTTCCTTTTTAATTGTTCGTTTTGTCCTCGTGTGTTTGCTTTGTATGCTGGTGTGTCAGCTTGGTCAGTGTTATGTGTGTGTGGGTACTGATTGTGTGTGTGTGTGTGTGTGTGTGTGTGTGTGTGTGTGTGTGGGGGGCCCCCCCCCCCCCCCCTGTGTGTGGTTTTTTTGCCCCTCCCCCCCCCCCCCGGGGCTCCGCCTTTGGGAGGCTGCGTTTTTGGTACGGGGAATTCCCTGTTTGATTTTTTTTTTTTTTTCTCCTATATGTGTGTACATGATTGTGTGTGTGTGTGTGTGTGTGTGTGTGTGTGTTGGTGGTGTGCACTTCTGGGTGCTGTGGGGTTCTCGTTTTGGGGAGGCTGCGTTTTTGGTACGTGGCTTCCCTGTTTGATATTATTTTTGTTTTTAGATAAACAAGTTGTGAAAATATTGAATTGCTTTATTTTTGTCATATGGTTACACCATATTCTGCCTTTGTAGAACCAGAATGGGAAAATCAGAGAAACACACCAGTAATTTTTTCCACTCCAGTAAGCTTTTTTTTTCCCTCTCTGCAAAAGTGCCAAAGTCCGCTATTAGGATCGCATTCCGTCCGGCGTCCGTCGTACGTCAACCATTTCCTTCAAACGACATCTCCTCTGAAACCACTGGGCCAATGTTGATGAGACTTTGCAGGAGGGATGTTCCTTGCATGAAGCTGTATCAAAGTTGTTCAAAGAATTCCATTCCATGCAGAACTCTGGTTGCTATGGCAACAAATAGGAAAAACTTTAAAAATCTTCTTCTCTGAAACCACAAGGCCTAGAGCTTAGATATTTGGCATGTAGCATTTGTCTAGTGGACCTCTACCAAGATTGTTCAAATTATGACCCCCGGGTCAAAATTGACCTGCACCGGGGGTCACTTGGTTTTTGCATAGGAATATATAGGAAAAACTTTAAAAATCTTTTCTCTGAAACCACAATGCCTAGAGCTAAGATATTTGGCATGTAGCATTGGCTAATGGACCTCTACCAAGATTGTTCAAATTATGAGCCCCGGATCAAAATTGACCCCGCACAGGGGGTCACTTAGTTTTACATAGGCTTATGTAGGAACAAATTTAAAAACTCTTCTTCTCTGAAACCAAAAGGCCTAGAGCTTAGATATTTTGCATGTAGCATTGGCTAGTGAACCTTTTCGAAGATTGTTCAAATTATGACCCTCGGATCAAAATTGACCCCGCACCGGGGGTCACTTAGTTTTACATAGGCTTATATAGTAAAAACTTTTAAAATCTTCTTCTTTGAAACCACAAGGCCTAGAGCTTAGATATTTGGCATGTAGCATTTGCTAGTAGACCTCTACCAAGATTGTTCAAATTATGACCCCTTGGTCGAAATTGACCCCGCACCGGGGGTCACTTAGTTTTACATAGGCTTATATAGGGTAAACTTTAAAAATCTTTTTCTCTGAAACCACAAGGCCTAGAGCTTAGATATTGGGCATGTAGCATTGCCTAGTAGACCTCTTCAAAGTTTGTTCAAATTATGCCCCTGGGGTCAAAATTGACCTTGCCGGGGGGGGATCATTTGTTTTACAAAGGCGTATATAGGAAAACTTATTTGGTATATAACATTATCTAGTGATCTTCCACCAGGCAAGTGGACTTGTACCAAGGTGAGCGATATAGGGCCATCTTGGCCCTCTTGTTATTGAATGATATTAGTTTCGAACAGATTGTTTTCGCCAACGAGTACAGCATTACATTACAGCTGATAAATTTTTGAACAATTTTGTATGCTGATGCTAAATTCTGAAATTTCTTTGAAAGGGCCAATGTCGCATTAAATTACTCAATTGAGTCTTTGACACTCTATAAGCCTTTTGGTCATCTGCCAACTGTCTTTGCACTCATCTCACATTGAACTTGTTCATACAAAGTTGTTCTTGAAACATTTTGTATGTTGATTGTTCTTGAAACATTTTGTATGTTGATGCTTTGCAGGTTATTCGCGATCGTGCATAAAAACACCTTTTAACAATGGAGGGAATCACTGCCTCAGCGGGCCTACCAGACCTAGGCGTGTCACAAACGCTGGTTCGACCGCTGCGAAACTGACCCTTTTGTAAAATGCAGAACGTTAGGTCTCATGCAGATATCGTCAAATCTTTTTTGTATTCTTTGAAAATTACATCACGGCTGTCTGACCTCTTCCAGCAGGAACGCGAATGTTACAAATGTATAACAGAACGCTTTTGCTCTAGTCTGGGTTGACATCGATGTTAATGGAAACGCGACTCGTGTATTAATTACACATACTTTGCATTGAAAATCTTCCGACCGAATTATTTACGACAGATTGCAGTTTCGTCCATGTATAAAGTTGTTATGTAAATGCAAGTGGAAAGAGAGAATAACGAAATGTTCACACATTTTTAAACGGCCCCTCGTATGTTTAGACTTTGTCGTGTAAAAAAAGAGATTAAACAAAAGCTCTGCAAATGCGGTTTAAGATGAACTAATGACAAAAAAACCGGCAAGATAAACGTGCCTATAATGTAACGCAACTACATATAAACCTGTTGTAACGTAATTAAGAGACTTGTCTTCTACGAGTTTTCGGACACTTGATAATTGGAATCATTAAATGACCTTTATTAAATGGTTCGGACTCTTTTAAATTTCGATAATTTAGATACATGTTTAAACACAATTTTGATTGAATCACAGAAATCGTTCATTGTTTATCTTCTGAGATAATTGTTTAAATGAGTTCAGTCTGCAATTTTAAATTCTTTACGACCATCATCAATTGTCATAACACGTAAACCTCAAAACAGTTACCCGCACTTCATTACAAATTGTGCATATGAGTATGAATGTATTTGCATAAATAGAAATAAAGCGTTTAATGCAGCAATTTATAACAACTTCCTGTTATGTTACGTTTCCGCCAGCACAATGTGTCTCAAATTCTATTTCTTATTACTCTTAAGGGACTCTGTACTAATATGCCACTATTGTCATTCATTAATGTATGTTAAACGATGCCTCATTCCTATTGTTCATGTTGTAAACTTCTCGGGATCTGATTATGAGCAATTGAAATGGGAATTTAAACTTTTACATGATTTAGATTGCTTTCAAATCAGGAACTCATCACACTGACCGCAGAAGGGAAAATTTCCTGATGTAAAAGAAAGTAAATTCGATTACTATATGTTAACAAATTATGATAGTAATTAAGTACAAAATATAATAAATATTGTTGGCGCGTGACAGTATTTGCCGATCACTCATTCGATGTTTTTGTTTGCCATTTGTCGTGTCTGTATTTTGTCTGGTCGGCCATTGGTCGTGTCGGCCTCTTTTATATCTACTTTTTGTCACGCTCCTTTGTTTACGGTGTAAGAAATTATTTCGTTACTTTGCTTTTGAATATAACAATTATTGTTGATGTTAACTGTATCCTTTTCCTATGTTCCAACTAAACATATATGGCCAGGAGTGCCACATATACGGGTCAGAATCAACCATGTAAAGATATATCAGTCGTTAAAGCTATTTCAGAACGTAAGTACATGTATATCAATAAAATACATAATGATACAAATATACAGGGTGTTGTTACTGCGTAATGTTTTAATTACACTTGTGTGTCAACTATTTCGTCAGCTTTTACAGTGGACAAAAATGTGTATACTGTGTATATTTCAAAAAAAAACGGGCGGGACATCTATGAAAACAATAACATTTTTTATGCTAAGGCACTTGTAGTTTACAATTACTATTTTGTTTAAAACGGTTGTTTTATGTTATAACTGAATGACTCCTGTCTAACGATGAAATTGTCAGATAGAAGTAAGCTTAGGATGCTGCACATTTTCGGAGAATATTGCAAGTCTGTTATGTCAAACAAAACAGACTGGCTATATTTTAATTCAAGTGTGGTGTAGTGCCTATACAAGGCTTGATATTAGAAAGACAGGTAAACTCTGTTTTAATAGATGGTCCGTTTACAACATGAGCAAATTGAATACTGATTTATGAGTACATGTTACTATTACCATTGCAAAAAAAGCTTCTATACGAGTGTTTGACACTATTTCAGCAGTCCGCACATCGAAGAAGAAGAAATATTTTCAGTAAAATAAACCAAATCTTTTAATATAAATATCTCATTGATATTTCCATGAGCTTGCTTTTTGCCAAACACCAATTGATTTACAAATTATAATGTGATTGTTACAAAATGTACAAAATGATTGGCAGATAATAATGATTTCTAAATTAAATCTCTGGAGATTCTGAAAAAACAGAAACGAAAGTTCTGAATTGATTGGGTAACTGAAAGGCAAAATTCAACAATGTGGCGTAAATGAGAAGTTAACATCCTTTAAAAGAATTATGATTAACATATAAATTGCTTACAAATATCCGTGCTCAATTTTCCTGATCCAGTGTAGAGAAAATAGAATGTACTTTTGTGCTGTAGCAATTCCAATTAAACATCGAGAGACTTCATACCAGATAACATACATTCGTTTTCAGAGACCAAAACAGATATCTGACAATATTAAAGATATTCATTTTACAATCTATAAATGTACTGACAGCTCAACTTTCTTTTTAAATATAAGATCATTACTTTTTAAATTTTTGATCAGAAAAACTTACATTTGTTTGATGCTAGATATTTACATTAAACAATAATTATTAAAGTATTTTAGCGTGAACTATGTAAATTGACTATTTGGTGTTATATAATCTCAACAAAATATCATGAACTTCAGAGCTGCTTGATAACGTTTGTTTAAGGTATCTTTAAGACCTTGACATGTAAATTACACCTAATTAATTTCTTATGCGTCTATACGAGTATATGTCGCCTGCTGTTTGGCCATCAGAGACAAACAAAGTAACAATCAAGTCTTGTCACTCACTACATTCTATAGTTGTCCAAAATGCAACCACTTCTTTCTCTGCGTTTATCAACAATTACAACAACGTTTGTTTTCGCACTGCAGAGTTATTTGAAAACTTGTCAGTATATTTGTAAGCTGTTTAAATGTATTGACGTGATGATTGGATGCAAAGACGAGCGATCACACAAACATATGAGCTAATCAAATATAAAAATAGCTTGTAAATATGCCTTAATTGAGAGTTTTACAAAGGTTGGTCGAAAGTTGCATGTTATTACTTCCTTTCCATGAACGTTGATTAGGTTATTGGTACGTAGAAATACAATATGTTCACCTTAAAATAGTTCATTATTTACATAACATTTTATTGAGATTTTGAAAAGCGAACAATAAGAGCTAATACAAACTTTACACATTATACTGTCAATTATTCGACATGTTGCGACCAGCGCTTAGTTTAAAATATGAAAAACGTAAGAAAATATCTTTATAAAATACTTTTCTTTGCCAACTCTTTTTCAACCCGACTGTGCTAGACAATAGCAGAATAGTTTCTAGGCACACAATCTAAATCTTGTAGTTTGATTACGTTATAGTCCTCGTCGGCAATATCACTGTAAGATGATTTCTTAGACAGACGGTCGAGATTAGATGACGGAGAAGAAAGTTTCCTTCTGTCTTGAAACACTATCAATGATTTTACAGCAGCGTCCGTCTCTTGTGACGTGTGACATAAATTGCCTTTCTTTTGTGTATGAACTGTTGTGTAATTCGAACCAAACTCTTTACTGACATAACACGACAATCTTCGTGATTTAAATTCCCGATGCACGTAATTGCCGTCAACATTATGGCAGCGGCGAAGCCAGTAGCATCGCAATACCTTAAGAAATGCTCTTTTGAATTCTCTGCTTGAACTGGCGTAGATTATGGGATTCATCAGAGAATTACAATAGCCCAACCAGAATATGATTGTGAATAACTTGTCTGGTACATGACAGGAATCACAAAGTACATCTGGAATATACAATAAAAATATCAGAATGTTATATGCAGATATGTATTAAAGGTGAAATGTTGCAGCATAGCAGACGGTAAATGAATAACTGTCAATATGTATCATATATAACATACTACAGTTTGATGTCACTGATAATTTTGAGCAGATAGAACGTGACAGTACGGTACCAGTAATATCATGTTTATGTTGCGTTAATAAGTTCAAGCCACTAGTTTGTACTCTCTTGCTGAAAAAGTACATGCTTAATCTCAAACATGATAAATGTATATAATGTTCATTTATTACTTAAACAGAAGCAAACACAAATCTATAAAAATTGATATCCCATATTTTTGTCGCATCACCTGGAATGTAAAGAGAGATCTTCAGAAAAGTAGCCTTGAAAGTTGACATGTTTGGGAAAGAGCAAAGATCATATACAAACATATAACAGTTATCAGTAATTGACTTATGATCTATATAAATGTAAGTTAATTCAATTGCTAATTGTAAAAAATAATGCCTCATTCGATTACACATTTTGCATTTTAGAACTTTCTTCAATTTATACTGAATTATTTATTCTCGATTGCGAAACAAGTTCTTACAACTACTTGGTCGCTCTTGATACTCATTCCTGATGGAATCAACCTCGAAGAGAGAGAGAGGCAAAGTGGAATTATTTGTGTCTTGCCTAAGGACACTACCGACATTGCTATGGTAGGTATCGAACCTGCAAAGAACTTTCTTTATATCAATCAAACCCAAGTCTCTAGTAACATATTTACTTACCAAGAGGTAGGCAAAAGAAAAATGGAAACCAACAGCAAATAAAAACACCAACGACTATCCCAAGAGTCTTCGCAGCTTTTTTCTCTCGTTTGAATTTAGCAAGTCTTCCAGCTGGAGTTATTCTGGAGCTCAGTTTCCTCAGAGAACCTTCTGAGTTGTCACTGGAACTAAATAAGATATTGTGTGAAATAATCTTCAAAACTAAAGTTTGATAGATATACAATTTGATATGGTGGCACTAAACCTTTAAATTTCATATTTAATAATCTTACGTCTGAATAATGACACATGAGATACGGCATGTTTTAGTTAATTGGGAACGTACATGAATAATTTTGCAGGCAATGTGATATAAAGTTAACTGAGGCTACAGAAACAAAAGAATGTCGCCAGTAATTCAAAGGAATAATTTTGATTGATAAAAGTGGAAATATGCACATTTTTTTCAAGTAAAAATCCAGCTGAAATAGGTGTGTGTAAAAAGGGTAGAGGAAATAATTGCTTTTAATCCAATACACCAAACTCTTCCTGCTACCAGTGCGAAATAATAACTTTCCAAATATTACTTTTCCTATTTTGACTGGGAGAGTAAATTTAAAAAAAACAACTTCATGCAGGAGGTGCTTCCCTTCCACTGCCAAAATCTCTACCAACAACAACAAAAACACAAGGGAGATCACTGTGAAGAAAGGAACTATTATTCTATCAGTCCATTTTTTTATTTCTAAAGCACCAACTTCAAATACTAATGTGGCATTATCATTAGTAAAACACATTTAAATGCATAGCAACCGAAAATTGCTTTTATAAAACTGTCACCAAAAATACACTATGTGCAGTAAGATGCGCATAATGTCATTCTAAGAGATTAAATGATTTTGCTATGTTTGGACCCATTTTGATATTAAGTCTGAGACTCACTTTCAACGGCATTTTATACGTCCTTTAAAATCCCCATCATGATGTTTCCGAAATTTTAAAACTGTTTACAATATTATTAGTATCCGTGCTACGATAGGTCGTTAAAAAGATAAAAGCGGAAAAGTGTCGCCGACTAGTACTTATAAAGTCCATTTAGTTATTAAGGCATGAGAAAAAGAACTATAAATACTTTCTCGTAACGAAGAAAGTCATCAAGCCACCATCGAGCTTAATAGTCATCACTCCCTCCGGACTATTTCTTGCAAGTAGTGGATGAATAACGGTTTCGAGATCACATGTCGTTAAAGTGATTTATTAAATTCTATTAGTTATAAGATTTGTTTTGAAAATAGTACCATTCCGTTTCTATTTTATCTATGTGTCACGCAGAATGCCAAGTATAAACTACTTCTGCATTGTAAGCTAGACATGAAATCGGGAAATAAAATTTAACGTCCGGCATTTATCTTAACAAAACAACTTATGGACAATAAGTACTGGAAATACGGAAGGCTTGTCGCTTTGTATAGGAGCATGTATATGATAAGACACATTTCACTTAGGAATTCCCAGGACATTGAAGAATTACAGCAGCTGAAAGCGCTTTCAAATCGGAGGTGACACAACATAGAAATTGTGTCGAATAACAAATACATTCGCGGCAGAGCTGACAACAATATTGCCAAAATAAGACGCAATTGCGAAGAAGATAGATCGACTTGCAAATGCATTAAGACTGTTCTTTCCTCGAGAACACTGATGACAACTGACGCGCTAAGTAGACCCCTGCAGACGTTAAGATTCAGAGGATAATTAGCTGTTTCATATTTGTCCTACTTCTTTCCATATTTCAAATTCCAGTTTTGCTTTATTATTTCCTCAAATATGATGTGCAAAAGCGGCTTACCTATCATTTCAAGACTGATTCTCTAGTGGAAACAACAATACAATGTATATCTTTTAATTTATAACTATCGTTTCGAAAACTTATCAGTTTTACAAATTATCGATTTTATGAAGGAACGCGAATATCATAATTGAATTACCATTTTTCACCAAAGGTAATTTCGACCCAGCGCCAGTGACACTGTGCGAGCGTGTGGTCTTTTTAATATGCATTTACCGACATACTGAATATTGCGAAAAATCCAACTTACAAAAGACCAGTTTAATGTTAAACACGAAATGCATACGATGTCTAAATTATTTAGCCAGTGTCTTAGCTTGCATGCAGAAGAACATAAAAATCATAAAGTTTGATATTCTACGATATATGCCATATTTTTAATATTAGTCTATATTCTTTGCAAAATGTGACCATTTTCTAAAGCTGTATTCCCTCGGGAAACCATATGTGACTTTTTCATATTTGCAAATGGTACATGTATACAATATATCATTTTTGTGATAGGGAAGGAAACTGATGTTTCCAAGGATAAAGATGTTATTTTCGGAGTTATAATGCATCTGTATTTTGTACCAAATACGAAAAAAACCATGTGTTGTAGATGAATATTATTTCCATAATTAAAAATGCCTGTTTAGGGGTGTGAGTTTATCTATGGTAACAGAAAGAAATAATTTGTATTGTTATCTCGAACACATGAGCATCCAATAAAATGCACTTTATAGTGAAAAACTGCAATTTCGCATTAGATCTTTTTGTAGGTACCTTTTTTGCAAACTGATTTCAACAAAAAATCCATTACATAGAGTACTCAAATGGGAAAAACCATACATTTTAAAATATTTCTAAATCAGTTACAAATCTGTTGCATGTTTTCCAACTCTGCATATTTGTCTGTGACGTTTTTTAGGTTTCATAATTATGATCGCATTTAGATTGTCCTTTGTATTTACTGATATGATAGCAATGCTTACCTTCTTGCATTAAAACTTCATTACTGGCGTTTAATTTGAAACTGTTCTTTTGCTTCTGCTTTATTATTGTTCAGGACTTTTCTCATTTTAAGTTTAAACGATACCATGATGCTGCAATGTATTATTGCCACTATGCACTTGTAAATCTTAGGTTTCTGTAGACCGACAGAAGCTATATATTAAATGGATATTTGATAGACATGCACAGTTTAGTGGCAAAGATTTACCTGCTGCCAAGATATGGTGGCACGGCAGAATGGCTACATCTTGCTGTATGGATTCGTAGTATCATTCCATCTTCCTCACCAACCTTAATGGTCTTTGAACCACTATTAAGAAACTTGGTATGTTTGCTTGCTTCACGATATATTTTGATATATACCACAATAATGATAAGGGATGGTATATAAAATGAACCCGAAACAGAGAATATTACATATCCAATTTGTTTAGTTACAGTACATTCGTTCGTTTGATTATCTCCACTTTCTCTCCACCCAATTAAAGGCCCGACCGAAATTACTCCTGATAGAATCCACACAAACGCTATAATCAGGGCAGCTCTCCGATTGGTTATAATACTAGAATGCTGTAACGGACGCGTAACTCCAATATATCTGTCAATGCTTATCACACAAAGGGTCAAAATTGACGCAGTGCACCACAAAACATCAGCTGAAGCCCACAATTCACATAAGATCTCTCCAAAAGGCCAATACTTCAAAACTTCTAACGTTGCAGAGAGTGGGAGTACAGTGACCCCGAGGAGAAGATCAGCAGCTGCTAAATTAACAATAAAATAATTCGTTGTGTGTCGTAACCTACGGTCTAAATACACGGCAAACAGAACAGTAGTGTTCCCGAATATTGTGAGAATTATAATACAACCTAGTAAAATACTGACAACTACTGTCTCGAAAACTGGAAGTACAATCACTTCATTTGAATCAATGTTCAAAGCATGGTCACTCTGATCTGTAGAGTTCCAGCATGGTATGTACTTGGTCGTATTCATTTTTCACGTCGGAGACAATAGTGTTGAAAGAACATACTATCCTCGTCTAATTCTTAGTTACTGCATGACCATCTCTCTAGGCTGTCATTTTCTTCCCTTTATCATCGGTTGTCATTACGATTCTCTGGAAAATAAAACAGAACTTTGAAATTGCTATCAGTAATGGAAACAGATCCAAGCCATTCCATTCAATATCTGTCATAAAAAGGTCAGCCCGTATCATGCACAGACTGCTAATAAAATATCGATACCTGAATCTGGCGAAATGATGCGATTATTTCACGCCTTAAGATCTTAATGGCGCATTTATTTGGATTGTGTGATTTCCTGGTAATGTTTTGTTTGCTTATTCTTGAGATACACTTAAGTTATATTTTCACCACTGCTACAGACAAAATATGAGTGATAGATGGTTGATGCGTCCTGATAGAGGCTGGTGAAAAAACACCACAGTTTTACAAAACATAGTTCATATACCAGACACTATGTGATAGTGGATAAAAGCCTAATATATTAAGTAAATCACATTGATTTCCGTCTGCAGATTCAGGAGAACATTTTACTACTGCTACAATTTTGGCACTGCTATCTCTGTCTCAATTAATTCAATGTGAAAAACTTGGTCAGGGAAGGAGAACGAAAAACATCATTTTGTAAGACAAATATTTTCTGCCAACACATTAGCTCACCTTGAACACTTTGTGCTCAGGTGAACTTAAAACTAATAAATAACTTACAATAACTTTCTTAGTGTAAAACGGATCAAGTAGAAGGTAAACAATAAAAAAAAACGTGAGTATTCCTGTATTACTACGTGTTATGTCGCAAGAAAAAGCAAAAAGAAAATTCAAAATAATCTTTACATATTAAAAGATTTTCACGTTATAGTGTTGAAATAGTCTGGAAATCTCAAGAGTATGTCTTTATTATTCACCGATTCATCTATAGGGCACAACACACGTTTGCTATAGGAGAAGAAGACAATTATAATATGACCTTTTTTATGTGTACATTTGGTGTGTATGACTAGCTATATTTTAGTTCAAAAATTGAGTTTGAAAATTAAAGACGGACATAGAATTAAAATGGAGCTGGCCAACTAATTCTCATTCGCCATTTTCATATTTATCTCGAATATTCTTACTTGTCATTTTATGAAATAAACTGTAAAACATTCTACATCAATTGAATGCAATCAGTTTTTCTGAAAATATCACCTCATTTCTTGTGCAGTTAATTTTCCGACAAACATCAATTATAAGATTACTGCATATTTGGCAGCAGAGAAATTAGGTGCTGTTGATCATCAAAGATTACACTTTATTTATTAGAGGAACATATAGATCTACCCACACTGGACTTGCTCTCGATGATGTATTTATTATATACTGAGTACTAATATCTTCTGTTCTTTTTCAACAATTTTTATATCCTTTCTTAATATCCACATTAATGTCAACCTAACTTCTATAACTGGGAATGAAATGAAACATAAATAATTCAATGTATATGTACGTTAGTTAATTTCTTGCTAAGCCAACTATCATGAATAATAATCATTTTTTTTTATTTTCAACACTTTGAGGAAGAAGTAAACATTATTTGCTTTAAGATAAATCTGAGAAATAGCATCATATATCATTTACTGAATAATTAAATTACACAATATTTAACGACACCAATGGACATATCAATATTCCCGCGAGTATTCTTCAATTTGCGTTTGGAGACAGCAAGGCGGTATGCGTTCTGTATCCAAGTGAATTATAAAGATTTTGCATAAACGCCACGTAGACGTATATAAAGCATTTCTATTCATTAATACCAGGAGATTGTGACATTTGCATTTCTTCGTATATACTGAGGTGATGATAATCTAGATATTTTTGGCGACAGCAAAGCTCTCGGGGGATATTAATCGTTCCGCCAACACTTAAGAAGTGTTAAAAACCAAACATAATTTGCAGTATGCGATCCCACAGAATTAGCGAAAATGGAAAATTCAATTTCCGAGGCATTCACTTTGTACTTTAACTTTACGATCAATATCGATGTACTGTATGCAATTTCTTTTTAAAGGTCCAGTACTAATCGAAAATTAAGTGACAGTTATTTCAATGGCAAGTACATTACCTTATGCAAGACACTAAATAATGAAGATTGTCAGGTTAAAATTGACAGAAAGTGTTTGGAACACGAAGAAAAGTATGTGTATTATCATGTTGAAATCTCAGTGATTCGACAAAATCACTACCCAGGTCTTTTTAACTTTCTTCATAATGCATAGAAAAATAAGTGTACATGTACTGTGGTTTAATTAATTAGAATTTCTACATACCAACTTTCATTTTATACTAAAAATAACTTATTTTTGTGTTTTTTTAAAGTATATTTGAATTTTTTTTGTTAGTATTGGACCTTTAACACGTTATGTTTTTTCTACTTTTTCAATGGATGTGTTCCGTAATATTTGAATAAAATTGCTAAATAGTAATATGGTGAAAGTTTTATGCTTTTGACAAATTGTATTGCATTGACGTAAAAGAATACTCTTTCGTAAAATGTATAAAAATGCTATAAGCACTCCTTCGTTTTGCAGCCTGCGTAAAGTTGGCCGGAAACAATGGACTACTTGGTGTGCTGGTGTTGGTAACGATCTACAAATAATCCCTAGCCATTGAATGTTCAAAAAAATAGTATTTTTTAAAAATTATTTTAACTTTTGAATCGCCTTTATAATGCTATTCATGGTCACAGTCAAACGTTAACTGCATTTAGTGTTAATTCAATCCGCCCTTGTAGTGTATGAAAAATTTGTATAGTGCCTGTAGATCTTGAGTGAAACGGCTTTTTTAATTGTATCAAGTGTTGTCTGACAGGGAAATGCTGAGGATGAGCATGGTTGAAGCTTGTTTTTAAGGTAAAATGAAATGTACAAACTTTCCTGGTAAATTACAATATGGCAACATTACATTTCCGAACAATGTTAGGCAAATATATTCATATATTATAATTATGAAGGAATGGAATTGCAATCTGCGCTGTATAAACGCAAAGGTGACAAAATAGTGAATACATATAATTTGAGATCAAATATTCGGAAATTGTTTACGTACTTTATTTCTCCTAGGTATATTAAACAATGACTTAAAGTTTCAGCAGAAAGCTGGACTATCAAATGGCTTAAATTGTCCTTTTTTTTACCTCCACATCTCTAAAACATAACCGTCTATCGTATACAACACATTTGATTATACCATTGTCATCGAGATACTTTGAAATGATTACCAGTTATTGTCTTTAGTACATGATGAAGAAGTAAGATTTCTTCAACATCGTGAATCAAACAATTTGTTCTCCGACAAAGTACATGTAATGCAAGTTACAGCTAGGTCAAATTTAATGTAACAGCAAATGTTGTGTGTTTGTGTACTTACTGGAGGCAGAATAACGGTCATATACACTATCACACACACATTTGCAAACGTTGATACAGAATTTAAGGGTTAGTTTAAGATTGATGATGGCCTATGCCGATTTCCATTTAGGTAACGATTCTGCCGCCTGATTAAATGGCTTTAAAATGTGCGATGTGCTGCTCCACACAAATAAAACACATTCAGAATAGAAAAAGACGACAGGATCTTTCGATTACAGTTTTTGCTTACAGAAATTTCATTCAAGATTGTGGCTGTTTCCAATAAGCAAATTTCATCGGAATTCTATCTTAGAATTTCAATCATACAAATAGGTTTGCGGTAATATATTGTATTTGCTATTGCTTCTTTGATATGCATCAATTGCATACGTTTGTACAGCACAGCTGGTTTTTCATTTCACTTTTTCGCCACAGGTTCTCTAAAAACTCAACTCCCGTTTTATATATATCTTCAATATAAGATATCGATGTGAAGACTTAATTATACACACACATACTTTTATGAGGCACCCCTTATCACTGTCTAGAAAATGCGTGTTCAGAATTATGTAAGACAGCTGTATTAATTGTACCTTAGATTAAGTTCTCTTTTGTCCCAAACACACGTTTGTTCCGAAATGTCTTTAATCTTTTGCCGAAACAGACGTAAAAGCACTAATAAAGTCAGAAATCTGCATGTTAATGTAATGCCACAATAACATCTTTACTGCAATTATTCTGCATGAGCTATTTACGTGTCTGCCCGTTTAATATAATTATAAATAACTTGATTCAACGATATAAATCGTCGACATCATAAGAGACATGTTAAACTAAAATATATAAAGTACTTGGACAATTTCCCTCCTTCGTCGCCGTTATCATGCAAAGTAAAGAACTAATAACTTTGGGGAGGCGCGTTTTTGGTATGTGGCATTCCCTGTATAATAACTTTGTTTTTATAAATATAAAAATAAGTTGAATAATCACTGAGTGAACCAAACATTATTGGATGAGTGGTAAACTAGGAGTATCAAATACTAGTAAGTAGACATACATAATCAATTAGAAAAATATGTAAATTTATTTTTTCATAATTTTATAAAAGCAGTCCTTTTTATTAGAAATGCTGCCTTAGCCTCAAGTCCATTTTGTTACAAGCTTCTTTTAAAGTAACAAAAAATTACTAATATACCCTTCTGCCGACGTAATGCTGCATGGGGCTCTTGCGTTTTTGGTATGTGGCTCCCTTTTTTTTTTTTTATGTCAAGTAATAGTTGAAGGACTGGCCGCTTCTGTGGTTCAGTTGAGTGTTAAGATTTCTGAGAAGTAATTGCGCAAACTTCATGTTACCATCCTGACCCTTTATGTAAGAAAGTAAGCAGTTTCAAACAAAGGATGTGTGTCTTATTCTAATCCTTCTAGGACAGTTTGTGCAGGCAAACTATCCACCTGAACATCACTCTCACTCAGATATTGTTAAAAACGACACTTAGACCCCATACGTAAAACTAGTCTGACCTACCTCACAATGGTGAATGTGTTAATCATCCAACAATTGAAACCTCTTTACAGAGAGGTGCAGCATCTAACAGAGATACAGGAGCCGTTACTACAACTATTTCTATAACAGATTTTTGGATAATTTCTTCAAGGTCTTCAAACCCGTTAATTACCAAACTGCCGTCAATACCAAGAGCGTAGAAGGTGTCGAGATCAGTTTTAATAATTAAAGCACACGAGTACAGAAAAAAATAAATAAATAAAATACAGAATTAATAAAAGAGTCAAAATGTATCAAAGGAAACTTCTAGATAAAACAGGAATTGAGAATGTGTTGCTCTGTTTATGATACATGTACTAAAAATATTTTAATGGGGCACTCCCTACATCTAGCTTATTGTATTCTCGAAACATAAATAATGTGTTCAATGAATGTAAAATGGTAAATAAATACGCTTTTTACATTTACACTGCTTGCTGTTACCACAAATAATCAACATTGAGGCCTTCTGTACTAAATCGTTATACAACCATTAATTGTACAACAACAACTTTACATAAACTACTGCATCATATTTCAAAACTCTGATGTTACCAATCATAACTAGATTAATGCTTTTGAAGTTATTCAATTTGATATCAGTTTTAGGGAGTGTCTTTAAATGTGAAAGGCCATAAACAATATGTGACAAGACATATAAACTAGGTGTTTGACCTAAAAAATAAGAAAAGGACTATTAGTTAAATCTGACATTAGTAGTCTTAAAGATATGACGCGAATCTGTCGTTGTCATAACAACGATACAGACGCCTACGACTGTCACTGTCATTTTCGTAGAGACGACAAGGGATACGTTTGAATCAAGAAATATTCAATAATTTACTCAGTTATTCAAATTAAGCTATACTCCTTTCAAGTTATTGTAACAAAGGTAGAATATAAAACTAATCTTTCTGTAACTCAACGTTATTTACATACAAAGTGTATTATAATGTCTTATTTCAGAGAAATGTGACGCTCTCTAAATTGATCTCTGTGCATAGCACGAATGTTACATCTTAATTCACTGTTTGTATAAACAATTTTGAAAACAAATAGAACAGAAATTTGTATTTGACTGATGCTAACACGCCGGTAAATGTTTCTAAAATCCCTTTTGAATTGAAAAATTAAATCAAGACAAAATCGCTTCACTTTTTACCCCGTGTACCTTGTTAACCCTGTGCATGTTTGGTAATTGGCCAACATTTCCTTTCTGTGAATGTTTTAATAGTATGTAACCGTTCTCAATGAGGCGGGGAGACAATATCCTGGTTCTGAGGCACTGTCACAATCAATGCAACAAATTGCAAAAAGAGCACTGGCTTAATGAAATAAAAGTTTATAGTTATAATACCCTTCAAGCCGTGTTATATAAAGGACAAGTAAGAGGTTAGGACACACTGATGTATTTCTCTTATTTGCAGATAGAAACAAATAAAAACATGCGAAGACACGTAGATTATCAGTCAAAACAAAGTGTTCTGCATTCAACTGCATTCAACTGCATTCAACAGAAATATAAATGTTACAAAGATGTTATTGTTTTTGTTAGTGTAAGAGTGTAAATTAATGCTAAATGTCTTTCGCAAAGACGGTCACTTTAGTTTGTAACATACAATAAAACTTATAGAGTGGGTCATAGAAATGCATGTTTTGTCTCCCATTTAACGAAAGCATTTATCAATGTATTCTTGTCAAAGATGCACGCAATTGAAAATATTGATGCAATCATCACCACCGATAAGTCTCTTCTTTCCATTAACTTTTCTTAGAATAGCAATACGGAGAACTTTGGCATTTTGTCTCACAATGACCGCGTTTAAAAATATAGTAATACGATTTGCTCAGATATAAAGATTAGTTAAGATTGTTTGAAAGGCTCTGACGGTTTAAAGTTGGAGGTGGAAAAAGTATTGTTTTAAAAGCGTATATTGTAATGTAAAATAGGTTTATTTTGATACACAGAAAATGAATTGTTTCGTATCACGGATGTTTCATCTTTGTACACATGAATTGCTTTTGTGTCCAATACTTGTAAAAAGTTTGATTACGTAAAATTTATCCAAAAATAAAAGAAATTAAAAATACAGCCGATTTGAATAACAGATTAGGTTAGAAAGTAATATTTCATGACAGCAAGGAACCGTTTAAGAATTGATTGAATTTATGCAAGATCAGGGCAATGCTGCAGTTCAAATGCAATATGTAAATTAGATGGTTTTAATGTCTGGCACTTAAAGTACACAAGACTGAAGAACAACCTACAATCGAGTAATATACATACAAATGCACTAATAGGCAAACTAAAAACGAACATGTCGTTGAAATCTAGTGCGCTATTGCATAATCTGGTATTATTCTCAACTCTTATAGTCCATAGTCTGTCATGGGTTGACTAGGGTAAAAGGGGTGAGCATAGCAGCAAGACCGTGACCAAGTAATACTTACTTGCCTTCCTAGACTTATTTTACCATTCTGTCATGAAAAATCATGTGTTGAAAAAAAGGTAGACCTGTTTCAAAATTTAGTCAAACGGAAGCACAAAGTTGAAAAATCGACAAATGGTCATGTTGATATCGGCCAATAACGTTCGGGATACAGATATAATGTTTAGTCACCGCGAATGCGTGTATATTTAAGTCGACTTACGCAAAAGTCTAACCTAAAACTCATTCAGAAAATTGCAAATCATTGCAAAAGTTCGAAAGTCGCATTTGTGCTGCTTTAAAGAAATCTACAGTCCAGGAAAATTGCGAAAAACTAATGCTAAAATTAAGGTTATACATCATATGTCGTATGAAATGATAGTCTACCTTTCTAACTAGAAATGTGATTAATACCCCCGAAATACTGCTTTATAAACTGGGGAAGTTCGTAGTAACAGAATACCTTGCAAAAAGCAACTAATACAGAGATATTGTTCTTGGCAATAACTCTGCAATTAGTCAAGATAGAGTTATGGTTCTTGTACACTGCACTTTCTCTTATTGTCCTGGACCATTGTATGAAATTGTATTGCATTCCAACCAGTAGTTTTCAAGTTATGCTCTGCGACAAGGAAAAGTAAAAATGGGCAATAACTCTGTAATGAGTCGAGAAAGAGTTATGGTTCTTATACACTGCACTTCCTCTCCATGTACTCGACCGTTGTATGAAGTTGTATTGAATTCTAACCAGTAGTTTTCAAGTAATGCTCCGGACAAGGAAAAGTAATAAAGGGCAATAACTCTGCCATGAGTCAAGAAAGAGTTATGGTTCCTCTGCACTGCACTTTCTCTCTATGTACTTGACTATTGTATGAAGTTGTATTGAATTCCAACCAGTAGTTTTCAAGTTATGCTCCAGACAAGGAAAAGTAAGAAAGGACAATAACTCTGTCATGAGTCAGGAAAGAGTTATGGTTCCTGTACATTGCACTTCTTCATATTGTTCTAGACCATTATATGAAGTTGTATTGAGTTCCTACCAGTAGTTTTCAAGTTATGCTCCGGACAAGGAAAAGTAAGAAAGGGCAATAACTCTGTAATGAGTCAAGATGGAGTTATGGTTCTTGTGCACTGCACTGCACTTAATCTTAATGTGTTTGACCATTGTATGATGTTGTATTGAATTCCAACTAGTAGTTTTCAAGTTATGCTCCGGACAAGGAAAATGCAACAGACCGCCTGACTGACCGACCACCGTGTGACTCCTATATACCCCCCCCCCCCCCACCGTCACTTAGTTTCGGGGGTATAAAAATGTCAAGTCTACTTTGTGTTTTGAAAAGGCATCATATATTACTAGAACAAACAGAATAATCACATTCAGCAATTCCATGAAGAGGAAATTTAATACGATGTCCTATATTTTTTTGCAATGTTCTATTTTACATTGAACAATATCTTGCGTGTTCATGTTGTCAAAATATGTCATTAAATGTTACTGGAGCCATTCCCGGAGCTCTGCATTTACGAGGAAGCAGTTCTATGCTTTACAGTCTTTGATGTTTCATTTACGCACATTATTTACTCCAACATCTCCTCTTAGTTTATACTAACTTATTTTAGCTCGATTGTGAAGAAAGTGTGTAGCTTATCGAGTCACTCTTGAGTCCGCTTCCTGGAAAAACCAGTACTGGTGTCGTATGAGGTACGGTCATGACCCCAGTGGGGCTCGAACTCGCAACCTCCGAGATGAGCGGCAGACATCTTAACCTCTACACAAGCGCCCCCTGCAACATCTCCTCTTGAAGCAACGCATCGACCCGAATCTTCCCTATTAAATACCTTGTCCTTCTAGAAGACACGTAGTTACGAGCCATCAGACAGGTACATTTAATACCTTCAAGAATAAAGAAAATGGCAACATTATACATACACAGGAAGGCGTCTTAGTGGGATAGAAAATAATTGCGACCGTCATATTCAATATTTCCCAGACAAAAATGTCTATAAAGTTTTATGTTATGCTAACTAGTGAAATATTGAGTGATGATAAAGATATCGTATCAGTCACAGTGTGGGTGATATAGGAACTACTTTTTTAAGTAGTGAATATACATGAGTTTGCTTTTGTTTTAATATTAAGCGTAAAGTAAAAAGAAAATTCGTTTGTTTTAGGCGGATATGGAATATATCTCAACTCTAACTATACTATTACAATTGTATTACTTCTCGGTGAGATATATTCCAAATCCAATCAAAAGAAACAGATATCCTCTATATATCTTTCAATTTGTTACAGAGGATAGTTTTCGGTGTAATATCACGTTATAATTTCTCCGAGTGGGCACAAAAGTGATATTTTGCGCCAGCCACGAGTGAAAAAACCTACTTTTGAGGTTCACGAGTGAAATTATCGTGATACAACATCGATACCAACAATTGTTTTTCTACTTTAAAATTGTCTAGTTTATTTCAATAATATGTCGAAAATCGCGGGGAACGTAATCAAAAAGCATCGGAAACATGACGTCATTTATACGACGTCATCATCATATGGTTTCCGGCATTCATTTCGCTCGGTATACTTTTTGACGTTAATCCTGTTTAGGTGGCACTCCACACTTTTTAGCCACACATTCGAATTGGTCAGGGGTAATTCTATAAAGTTTAGAGATATAAGGAAATTAAACAGCCCTGTGAACTTTAAATCAAATTTAAGTGCCAAATTTTGTTGTTTGAGTTTTAGTTTGCATGTTTGCAAATGCGAAAACATGGGTCTGGAAAGCCAGTGCACAGATGACATGCGCAGATGGTGACTTTTGTAAACAAGTGAGAATCAGGACTACAGCTGAGAAAATCAAGCTTTTTACAGGGGGGTACATACTTTTACTGCTAGCAAAATATTTTCGTGCTTAAGCACCTTTGTTCAATGTGTTTGATTACTTATTTAGATAGTCTGCAAGCCAGAAACAGTGTCACCTTGTGTGAAATATTTGCAGGTAATTTTGTACGGTTCGGAAAATAGGGCTAGAATGGTCTCGGCTGCAGTAAATTCTGGCCTCCGACGGTATAAATAGGAACTCAATTTTCGGAAAGAAAGGCTGTTTAGACTACCGAATTGTATTAATACGTTCACCTGGCATGTGTTCACAGTGAAACACTTATTCTATTTTCAGGTTCACAGGTTTTTCATACGTGATACACTACTTTGTTGGTGTCGCTCGAAGAAAGCCGAGGGCCAAAAATTTACTTACCGATTTAGATAATTTTCACTGAGTTGGCCGTGAGTTAATCGGGATATAATCCATCGTTATATTTCGGTAAACCACCGAAAAACGTCGAAAATTTAATTTTAAATTTATTATACCATGTAGATCGGTAGGTGACGGAAATATCTGACGAGCACAGCAAATGATTTTAGCAATGGAAAGGTCTTATTTTTTTGCGCGCGCGCTTTCAATCAAATGTTGATTTTATTAATTGAATTATAGAGCCCTATAATTATTTAGTGAAAGTTAATTGAATTAATGACCTCTACGATTATTTAAAGAGTTCTCCAATTATCAAATATCTCTTCAAATGTTAATGTTGAGTTTGGCACACTGAATTTACATATACTTAAATATATATATAGGAAGACCTCTACCATAATTTGAGTTTATGTATATTTGGCTTTCCATCAATTTGATAACTTGATGAAACACTTTTCGCCTTATCAAGGACATCACTGGGCATGGAAATGACAGATAGTTTGTACTTTAGATCACGTATTCAACGTAGGCGTTATAATACATTGTTTGTCAATTCTGTTTAATTGTGAACTCTCATAAAGAGAACTGTACTTGACTTTTATACTGCTTCCACTTTGCGTTCATTTACGAATGAAGGACTTACATGTACTTATCTAAAGTTCATTTCTACATTAATTCCAGTTGTTTTTCTCTGCACTTGTGTTTTACACCAGATCGCGTTTATATGAACTAACAGTTTGAGATCCTATGACGTTGCACAATTGCACAGTGGGGAATCACGTGATCAAAATAATCTCTAAACAAAAGTAGAACTCAGAAAAAAGTTAGAAAAAAATGAAAGCCGTTTTGCTGTAAATGTAAAATGTAGAACTACACAGGTCTCAATCATAGTCACCTTCCGAGTGTGCTGAACACTTCGAGAAACTGACATAATTTATTTTTGAAGTGTTCAACACAATTAGAAGGTGACTGTGATTGAGACCTGTTTAGTTCTATAATACTTTTATGTTGCCATAAGATAGGCTATATTTTTAATTTACAGCTAAACGGCTTTTCTAACATATTTCATAGATGTACTTTTGTTTAGAGACTATTTTCATCATGTGATTCCCCACCGTGAATTGGACCAAGAAGAATCTTTAAAAAAAGATACTGCAATAGTAGCCACTGTGTCCTTCAGTCAGGTGCATATTTCTTTTAATGTTTATTGCTTTCTGTAATTTTTATGTTTTCCCTGTGACACAGTATTCAGTAAAAATTACCCTCCAAATTCCAGAAAAATTGGCAATTTGTCTGCATTCCATTGAAAGCTGTTAATTATCAATTAAATTTTGCAGATTTATCTTAATTGTGTACTGACTAGTGGAACTTTATTTTGTTACAGGTTCTGTGTAAGTAAGAATAGTTTGGACTGAACGAATACGTTAGCAGACAAAACGACAGGCAAATTCCTTATAAAACAGGCACTAAAGAATAGCTGTTATGAAAAACAAAACAGCAGTGAATTTCAAAGACAATAACGGCTTGTAACGTACATAACTCATCAATGTGTGTTAACCAGTATGTATTGACAGGTATATTTGATATAAGGATCTCGCTGCCTCTTTAGTGAATGTTATATAGTAAAACAGTTTATATAGTAAATTTCCTTGCCATACTAAAAGTTTTCAGTTCCTATTAGCTGTTAAATGACCTACAACCCAAATGTAATAAGTAAGTCTAGTCTTTTACCCAGCGTGATAGATAAATTAGTAAACGATGCAGATAACCAGATAAATGATGTCAAGGTGAAAGTAATAACTTTATACGGCCTGAAAAAGAAACTAGATGGGTGTTTAGTAGAACACTTTTGTCGTCCTCTTATTTTCGTGACAAACTTCGAGTACAAAAAAGGGGCATAGCTCTATCAAATATGACCTTGACCTACAAAATTTGGCGACATCATGCCCCTTTGTCATAAGCAGTACAATTTGAAAGTTTGGTCAAGAAATCTAAAGAAATGGTTAAATTATAGCCAAAAAAAACAAAAATAATATCAAACAGGGAATGCCACGTACCAAAAACGCAGCCTCCCCAAAACGAGCCCCACAGCACCCAGAAGTGCACACCACCAACACACACACACACACACACACACACACACACACCCCAAAACAACCTTACTAATAGTAAAAAATGGGACATAACTATGTCAAATACTAGTATGACCTTGACCTACACAATTTTGCAGCATCACAACCCTTTTGTCGTAAGGAATGCAATTTGAAAGTATGATGAAGAAATCTTAAGAAATGACAAAGCTATAGCCAACGTTAAGTTTTTGTGACAGACAAAGTGATCCCTATGTATCGCCTTTTTTCCTAAGGGCGACACATCAAAGGCATCAAATGAGCAATTTAGCTTGAAGGTCCAATACTAAGCCCCTGATGGTTATCATTTTCAGCAAGTATTTTTATTTTTGTATCTAATTATTGACTTAAGTGTGCTATTTGATTCAGACTTCGACAAGAATGAAGGGCCACTTTTGCAAGACTGCAGATATATCGACATTTAAAATATGCGTTGATATTTGAAAAATTTGACATTTCTTTTACTCTGATTTTGAATCTAACATGCGATTTAAATTCAGATTTCATGTAGCAAGTTTGAGTAATATTGCCGACTTCAACCGAGTATCGGTGAAAATAGATGTAATATGACATCATTTTTACAAGAGGGCCATGATGGGCCTGTGTCCATCGCCTGTGAGGTATTGCTCAAATAATTCATCACTTGTGACTTTTTAACTTAAATGAACCATATTTAAACCCGTCCGAGACTTCATAAAGACAATCTTTTTGACCTAGTGTGCTTAAACTTGTAGGCTCTATTGCGGGCATATTTTTAAGACATAACCTTATGACCTTAGTAGACCAAACTATGGCCATCCTTATATTGCATAAGAATAAATAAAACAGCCAGTTTTTGGAGTGCATGGCAAGTTTTAATGTAAATTTCGGTCAGGTTTCATTTGATAATGCTTTACAGTTTTCTGGCACAGGCTAGAGTGTCACAATTCTTCCAGTTACTTTTCCGTTACATGGTCATCTGTTACTAAAAAGAAAACTCGTATCAAAATATTACCATCTTGTAGAAAGGTATATCATGTTTGTTTTTTTCGATTTTGATTTGTTACCATTATAGGATTTATCCTGAATTATAACTGTTTTTTCATACTAGTAGGTATTCCCTTTATAACAGTGATCAATTGAATGCTTGATTTTACTCCACTGTGTTTTTCAATACATATTGGTTAAAATCTATTTAGAACAAAGAAGGAAAGTTTTTGCATATTTGAACTAAAATTTTGATTTAAACTGTTGGATTTAGTATATACTATTTATGAACCTGAAAAACATTTCCGGAAAAAACAACATTTAGTTTTAGAGATATTTTAGATCTTTCATGTTTTCTTCAATTACTATATACGAGACTATACATGGATATTTCTTTGATATAATAATACAAAATATATCCCATTCTGGAAGAGCGGCAAACAACTTCGAAAACGGCCACTGAAATACATTAGAGAATATTATCAAGGATCTGAGAACAGTTTTAAAGTCGTAAAAATCTTTTTGCGCACGAAATTATATAGCCGTGGGCTGAAATATATGTTGTGTAGGATCTACCGACACGAAGGACGGGTACTCTTTCAACTGTACACACGGGCAAACCTGACTCTTGATTTGAATCGTTTTCAATAGCTGTACATTAATATAGGGAAATTGTTGAAAATCTCTTACTATCAAACAACAGAAATAATATATGTTCAAGCCACAATTTACTATAATTAATAATTAAGACAACGCAATTTCTAAAATCGCAAATTCAAGAACATAACGTTTAAAGCTGCTCACTCTCAGTTGCCGTTAAAAAATGACATACTTATACATAAATATAAAACTTAAGGATAGAATCAAATATAAGCAACAATCTATGTAGAAATTTGCAGGAATCCATTTAAAATGTGGGTTTTACGGCACTGCTACACTTTATGTTTATATTGGAATCTCAAAAGCGTTTGGAACGCTTTATTATTTCGTAGAGTATTATTTGAAGCACAGATATACGTGACACGAATTTATAGTGGAGGCTTTTTATATGACGATACATGTATGTTTTAAAATACGTTAATTTCTACAGTTTGAATAACTTTTTTTTCCAAAATCTGAGAGCGAGCAGCTTTAATGTAGAACTTATTCATCCAGCTGCACAGTTGACATACAACAATTAAAACTCACTATTACAGGTGTGAAGTATATAATTCAATATTCTCCGAATTACTAAAATTATATATCTCTAAAGACGTATTGTTTTGTTTGTAACCCGCTGTAACAAATAAAAAATATCATACCCTGCCGTATAAATATTGTTTGTGTAAACCCTGCATCTCAAAGTAAATTTAATACTTTTTTCTAACGGTTTGATTATACAAGTAAATATATTTTGAAATATCGTTTCTATTATAGTTACAAACAATATCATTTTTCACTTCCGCAAAACGATGTATTGACAGAAACATTAGTCTAAGATTATTATACTGTATACCCCATAAAGAGCAGTGAAAATCCTGCGAAAATAAAACAAAAATGACGTAATTTGCCAGGTCCTCACATACTTTTGCGAACCTGGCACGTGAGCTCTATCGGCCAACCAGGATTAAGTATTTATGACAGGTATACGATATATGATTATATTGAATAGTGTTTTAGGAAGAAGCTTTTCTTGGCGTTTATGTCAAAGATCTTAATTTTGTAACGATAAGTGGCGTGAGTTTCGTGCGGCGTGTTGAAAGTAATAGGAGCCAATTGAACGTTGTTGTTGATTTGTAATTTCAAGTCAAGGCTGAATTCAACATTAATAATTGTCTTTCATAAAAGCCAGTTACTCAAACGAATTGTTTTCAGTCTCTTCTTGTTTGATAAAAGGATAGCAACGATAATTTTCCTAAAAAATAGTTTTACTCAATTATATTTGTAACAAATCAATCCAGCATGTTATGTGAGGGCATTCAATTCATAGAAAGCAATAATTCTGAATTTCAAATTCTCGTTTTTTATAGAGATGAGGATGAACGAATTGCAAAGGACGCAAAATTGCAAGTTCCGTTCAATATTTTTTGTGCACAAAATCAGCATTAATTTTCATACTAAAAATAATTATTGGTATGTTGCTAACGTACGTCTCGGCCTCTGGTAATCGTCAGTGCTATTTTTGAAGCCGACTAAATGATTCGATGTTAGCTTGTTATTTCATCAACCGATGTTGACTGGCAATTGATACATATTTAGTCCATACTGGTAATTTGTACGTTCTCCCGTTTCAAAGTAGGTAATGTCAGACCTACTAATTATGCTAGAGTATATGAGAACGACATCAATCAGAAGCCCCGCCTGAATAAAATGCAGTCACAATTATAATATTTTACAGCTATAGGAGTGATCGTGTTTGCAAACAAAACCCGGTATTGCGCAATAATAATTTCTACTGATAAGAGATAGATGCGGTGGGCAGTGGTCGGTAGTCCGTGTTTTTGAATCGTTAGGGATGTTTTTTTTAACGACCGTAACTTTTTTAAAACAAAAGATATTGTAAAATGTTTTATATCACTGGAAAGCTAATAAAATAAACCATTTATTCATTATTTTCAATTTTTGTTAAGATTCAAAATGAAAATTTCGCGAGCGAGTAACTTACACTGTTTTCATAAATGATTATAGCAGCAACAAGCCGTTACGAAAAATCAAGTGTCATTAAAAACGGTATTTCTTTCAAAAGAGATATTTGATGCAAAAATATGAGTATGAAGAGCATGTCATAACTTTTTGAATTTTAAAAATCCTTCAGATAGCAAAATAGTTATAAAAATCAAAAATCCTTTCCGACACTAAGCTTGTAAACCCTGTTTTGCCCCCGCATCTTATCAATTGCCGTGTGACCGCGCCCCTATAATGAAATATTAATGAAAACCATTAAATCATCTATGCATAAATACACTGAACCAACATGAAAACTTTACAGGTTTATAATGGGATTTACTATGCATGAGAAAGAAACACCAATACCTCACAATTCAGGTTGTAGAATTCGATCATTTGTAAGAATTCGACCATTTGTAAGAATGTTAAACTTTATCAGTTGAGGAGTGGGTTTATCATAAAAAAAAATTAAAAATCATCACAGGAGCTTTTTCAGATTTAAGGTCATAAATTCACCTATATATTCAATTCAAAGGGAGGTAATTTAAGAAAACAATAACAAGGAATAGTATCTAATCATCTTAAAAAGGTATACTTTTTGTATTTCACCATTCAGAGAATGGGTTGCTGTGTAAAACAGATAAGTCATACTTGTAGAGATGATAATGGTATGTGTCCAATGATTATAGTGTCTACGTAAGTGAGAGAATGTTTTTTCTGTCAATACTGTATATTTTCTTTTTCAGAGATTACGGTGTTCTGTCACAATGACTGGCGTCCTTTTCAAGGAAAATGTTGCTGGGTCAAACTGATGTTTCTATATAAGTTACAACGTGGTA
This sequence comes from Saxidomus purpurata, assembly GCA_022818135.1. Lineage (NCBI taxonomy): Eukaryota > Metazoa > Mollusca > Bivalvia > Venerida > Veneridae > Saxidomus > Saxidomus purpurata. The sequence continues at coordinate 3,007,388 of JAFMSR010000014.1, read as the reverse complement.
CATGTTCACGCTTAGCGCTAAATAATGTGTTTAAGCCTGAGGTATAAACTCCTTTTTTTTATTTATGCGCTTGCATTTCGGTTCTCACTTGCATGTTATACAAATCATTAAAACATTATTGTTCTACTTTCAACGACCGCTTTTCAGACTGTGCAAAAAACTGTGTAAAACTAAAATGTTGTTAAAGGGAAAAGGGTATACATCCCCACGAACGAGCTCGTATCAAACTGAACAGATCAAAAACACTGTTGTGAAGATACAGTCGAACTGCTAAACACAGATTGTCACATTAATGTACATTTCTTCTGTTTTGTCCTGTTTTGTCCTGTTTTGTCCTGTTTTGATAGGGGCTTGTAAATGATATTGAAATTAAAGTACGTTCACAGACGAGCCGATTACCAAGACAGAGCAAGACAGCATGACAAATCAGATACAGTCGATCCCAATAAAATATAAGTTGAAAAGAACAAGAGGAGTACGTAAACTGTAAGAATAATTGAAGTATGACACATTATAATCATCCGATTTACATGTTCATAGTTGTACTCATTAATAGTTACTATAATATTCCCTGAAACATATAGGGATAATTATAATTTCAAGGTTTTTTTATGAACAGACATTTATTTCGAAAGTTGTCATACGTATTCGTTGCTAAGATTAATGCCAAAATTAAGTATTATATCAACTGTGGTATAGAATTATACTCTACATTTGAACACATGTCAACGATCTCTTTTGTTTTGGTTATTAATTGCTCTTTTGGCGCCACTGTTGTCTTAGTGCCAGACGAATAATCACTTCCAGAATGGAATACAACGACGGTGCCCTATTTATTTTTTTTTATTTTGGCTTATGTAGTTTTTCTTTGACGTATGACCTTAATTTTCTTTTGACTAGCACACGCTGTTCCAAGGAAATTAATTCTCTCACACGACATCTTCAGTGTTCAGATTGCTGGAAAATGTAATTAAAAGGTTGCGGGACTATTCCGTGAGCTCTTTTTTTACAAGGAAACGTCTCAATTTCTTCGTCCTGTACAAAACTCATTCTATATATATGTTTTTAAGTTATTAAATACATGGTTACATCATGGAAAACATGCAATTAATAATAAATTTCTTATTAGAAGATTATTGTCTCAAACTAAACACATCGCTGCATGTAAAAGCAGAGATCGAAAAAGATATCATTTGTGTTAAATTGTCACAGATATGATATGCATTGCCAGGCTATAACATGTGTCGCATGAAGCTGTGCCGATCGAGCAACAATATTCACACTAATCTCTGCTGATTCAGCAATCTTCCATATTAAATACCGTGTCCGCCTATTGTTATAGTAGTTGCGTGCCATCAGACAGGTTACTTTATTCCTTTCATGAATATCGAAAATAGCAATATATACTTACAAACAGAACACACACAGCTGTAGGTGTCTAGACTTAATGGGATAGAAAATAATTGCCATTGTCATACTCAATATTGTGCTGACAAAAGTGATAGCATTATTCATGCTTTATTTGCATTAGATCGTCTGTTGAAAGGTTAAAGAAAGAGCTTGCTTTTCACGGCAAATAATGTACGTCTCCCATCCCTATGACTTTGACCTTTGACTTAGTGACCTTAAATCATTCACTTGTACACTAATTATACTGATGGTGCCTGCAAAGTTTTTGTGAAAATCCAGCAAGAAAAAAGATAATCGCGGACAAGATTTTCTGTTTACAAGCACTATGACCTTGACCTTTGAGCTAGTGACCTCAAATTGTAATATGCACAACACGACTTTGTATTGATGTTTCCTGCAGAGGTTTTTGAAAATCACGCAAAAAGGTTTTTGAGAAGCGGGGACAAGATTTTCTGTTTAATGTCCCTGTGACCTTGACCTCTGAGTTAGTGACCCCAAATTATAATATGCACAACTAGATTTCATACGGATGCTTCTTGCAGTTTTGTTTGAAAATCCAACAATAGGTTTTTGAGAAGAAGCGCAGATATTGTTGTTTTTTGTTTTGTTTTCAAGTCCCTGTGACCTTTGCCTTTAAGTTAGTCACCGAAAATTATAACATACACAATCAGACTTCATACTGCAAAGTTTTATGCAATTTCGGCAAGGAGTATAAGAAGAGTTGTCCGAACAAACTTTGAGACAGACAGACATAATGCACAAAATCAATGTGTCTCCTCATCACTTCCTTGTTGGGATACATGATAAGCTGGGAAGTTTTCCCTTAATCTGACAATATGTGTGCACAATATGCAAGTATTTATGAGGCAATGTAACGTGATAGACCCGTTTGATATTACATGATTCGTAGTTTTGCACATTGAACAGTTATGCATATCAATGAATGCCGTTATCAATAACGTCTCTGGTGAAAATGTGAATAGAACATGAAAGATGTTAGGGCATAGAGCCAATATGCAACTTACATGTAATTAACTATCAAAGGTACAGTCCGGTGTTGGTACCGAACAACCAATCATACCTGTGTACTCATAGTAAAGGTCTTAACAAATGATACACTCCGAGTAGCTTCTGTTTTCCATAATCAGCTACTGCTACAGTAGGTATAAGTTGGTATATCATGTTAAACATAATAAAAAGAGTTAAGAGCTTTATATTTGAAAAACAAAATGAAAAAAATGAAGAACATTAATATTTTACTTAAGGTATTGGGGGTCTAATGGACAATATTCCAAATCATATTAAACTTAATATTTTTATAAACTACATCTGTCGAGGTAGCAAATTTTGAAAAATTTCACCGTTAAATTAAAAATTTACTCTGTTTTTTTTTGTTGTTGCCAAAACATTATTATAATTTACAGCCTAACACGTGTAATAAATGCATAGCAAAAATTAGGTTCATTTACCAATTTTGCCTCGAGACTCATATCCCACATGTAAATATACAAGATTGTAGCAAAAGATTCAAAGTAGAGGCATCACTTTTGATTATGTTACTCTTATAACTAATATATGAACTGCAATATGGGAAAAAATGAAAATGCTTTACCGTCTACATTTTGAGATATTGAACTTTTTATATTTTCAAATAATTGTACAGCTCTATAAAATTAAGGAATATTGAGATACATTTTTCAAATCTTGTAAAATGACATAATTTTTCATGTAACTCAATTCAATAAGTTAAAAAGAGAATATGGCTTCTTTGGTCTCAAAGCGGACGCTCTATCCACATACTATAAAATCCAAAGTATTCCAAATGTTCATTATACAAGAAGCTCTCAGTACTAATGTATTACCTTAAGGTACAAAAGAATCTGCGAATAACATTTAACATATATGATTGTTAGTACATTGTCATTGTAATACCATTAAGGTTACATAATGCACTTTCTCTTTCAAATTGAGTAACTCATTGTCTTTAACTATTTTGTAGTACCGTAAAGTAGGTATAGGAAACGCTTTTTCGGAAAAAGTTTGAGTCATCGCTTTAGGTATTAGGTTATGCCCCTTAAGACATCACCAAGAGTAGTGGTGACTTTCGACCATTTAAATTGTTAATAGTCCTGGCCGACCTGGTGAACCTGCCAAGACCCAAGTATGACTCCTGTGCATACTGGTACCTAACAAACTTTGAATATGTAGGGAGTTTCGTTTAACATGACTGCAATACCAATTAAATGTTGTCCAAAGATTATGATCTATTAAAAAAATTGTATAAACTTACAGCAGCCAAAACACAGCAAACCCTTTATAATGATGGACATTTAATTTTTTTTTCCTTTTAAAGTTAATACTTAAGTGACCCCATGAATAACAAATAAATATGCAGGGAAAGTTTATTTATAGACAATTTTACTTGTACCTGGTAATTTCATCTTCCGTTTAAGTGGTAAAATGCAACTTACGGATAAAGATAATTTCGGATAACTGTAAATAAAACGTCTGTAGGGATTTTTTTGTTTGTTTCATAGATAGTTATGATATATGTCATGTAAATAGATAACACTTGAATTGTACATCATGTATGATTATCTCATCAAATCTGGCAAGTAAAATAGGATTTTCAAATGTTCTACAAGTATGTGGAGTAAGCTCCCATAGCGTTATGTCCGTGTTGTTTACCTTAATATCATATATAATGTTGTGATTGGATATTTTGAATGGTTCTTTGTTGAACAGAATTACGTATGAGCAGTAAAAACATATTTTAGGTGTACTTTTAGGGGTAAAATATGCTTATAAAAGACTAGTTTTGAACTTAGCCAGCCGTGTTCAATGCTGTTGATTATTTTTATTGGAGGCTACGTTTTTGTACGTGGCATTCCCTGTTTTATATTAGCTTTTCACTTTAACTAGCTTAAATAGGCTTTTCTACGGCGCCCGTGAATTTTTTTTATTTCGTTATAACGAAAAACATTTCGTATTTAAACGAAATAAGATTTCGTAAAAAACAAATATTATTTCGTAATAACGAAATACATTTCGTAGAAACGAAATGAATATTTTACGAAATAAGATTTCGTTTTTACAAAATAACATTTCGTTTTTTACTAAATAAGATTTCGTTTTTACGAAATAACAATTGGTTTTTACGAAATAACATTTCGTTTTATAGATATGTTAAGAACTTCGTAATAAATGCGTTCTTTATCCCTTCAAATCCTAAATATACGGCATAAAACGGCATATTTATTTATCCATTCGGCATAATCCATATGATGCTTTTTTAAGCAGCCAACTTGTCTGTAAAGTGTTTATTGTTTCACTATATTTTACTGAACTCTACGTGTGATCTGAGTGGATGAGTATTAAGTTCTTTGATACTGGTTCAAACATAAGTTTAAAACTTCCGTGTTAAAGCGGATTTGATTTAAACAAAAACAAATTATCATAATATTGCTAAGGCTAATGTTGTCTCAACACGACATAACAAACAATGGGTAAATAAGATCGCCATAGTATTCGGACGAATTATAGGAACACCTGCGGCGGGCTGGCAGCGACAACACGTTGTCTGCTCTCTAAGTCGAGCAGTTTTCTTCTGATCTTCACCAAACTTGCTTAACACGTTTGTGTGCATAATGTCTGGGCTAAGTTCGAAAACCAGCCAATTCGTTCAAGGCAGTTTTGATAATGACCCTTGAATTATCAAAAATCAGTCAAATTAGCATTGTCCGCTCTCTACGTCGAAGTCGAAAAGTTTTCATCAAACTTGGTGAAATTATTTGTGAGCATAATTTCTACACCAAGTTCGATAACCAGCAAAATCGCCAAAAAACACTCTTGGATTATGGCCCTTGAATTATCGAAAAATGATAATTAGCCTTGTCTGATCTATAGTTCAAAAGGTTTAGATTGATCTTCTATAAACTTGATCTGAATGTGCCCACCGGTCCGGCGGATGAGTTGCGTATACACGTTGTCCGCTCTGTAAGTCGAACTTATCCAATATTCATCAAAGTTGCTGTGAATGTTAATGGGCATAAACCTCAGTTGCAATAAACCTGACGGGTGTATTTTGCGACAGCTGGGCACTCTTGTTGTCCATTCGGGTCGTTATTTAAGCCGACATTAATACAATTCTTCTGATCAAGACGAACAGTCAAAGCAATAGAATAAATATGTTTTTTTTTATCTTTATATAACATTATTTTGTCAGTATGATATGTCAGTGTTGCTTACCGTTGTAGGCTCGTTACGAGCGTTGTCGGCACTTTTTCTGTTTCCGCTTTGCGTTTTTAAATAAGTAAATCATTGATACTAAATATACACCCTGAAGGTTACAGATTTTTCTATTCTTGTTCTTTTTCAGATGCAAATAAATATATTTACTATATCGAAATATAAACACACGTTGATGCAGTAGCAATGTAAAGCTGTTTGATTCAACATGCTTTGAAAGCAACTTATGCAAACATTGTTAACAAAGACATTGAATTGAAATTCCAGATTGACCTCCATTGCAATTTATCCTTAGAAAACTAGAATTCTAAAAACAGCATTACTTTATGTAAATTGAAAACACTCACATAACATGTTTGATTTATTTGCTTCAAATATCTTTGAGCAAAGCTATTACATCAAGAAACGTATCTTTGCTATGTTTTTAACCAACAAGTAGAAACTGGAAACAATTCATTTAAATAATGGGCTTTTATGAAAGAGAGTTATTAATTGCGGATTCTGTCTTGATTTGAAATTCAAATCAACAACAATGTTCACAAGACTCCTATTCTTATATTATTTATTGTAGCCGATAACAAAGCAGCAAGTTTTTTTATTAGATATATCATTGTAGTTAGCGGGAGAATATTCAAATGAACAATTGTTATAGCGGTTGATAAACGCGATGTAGCGACTATAAACATGATGAATAAGCCTACATATGTGCTTCTTTTAAGTGTTGTTTCTATTGTCCTCGGGGATCCTGGAATGCATGACAATATTATTTTTATTCGAACCGCTGAAGAAGAAGTGTGAAATGTGTCGTTATCTTTGGTGTTTCTAAACAGATTGAAAAAAGGCTTTAACACATGTTTTTAGCATTGGCGGTAATTTTCCCGGTAAAAAATATTTTTGTCAGCATTAATTTAATATATACGTACAACAAATGTCAACAAAGTGAAACAAAGAGGGATATATTAATTCACAGGGGACTGCTTTGAACACAAGGCAATGCATCGCAAAATCAGTGTTAAGCTAGTCTTGTTAACAAGATTTGTTTGTTTTAGAGTTTTCTTATCTTTAAAACATTTGTACATGTAAACAATCAGCTCCAGGTCAGAATCAGTATAAATGAATTCAAAAGTCTTGGTACAGGACAAAACAAAAATCATGGCAAAAGAGGGCATGCTTTCCTATCCTCTGGCCGGGGAAATAATTACTCCAATGGTATTATTTGACCAATTTTGGCAAGGGATCTCTAGAAAACGTCTACGCATGCTTTCAAAATAGTTCTATAAAAATAAGATAAATTCTGTTTTTTCATGGAGTTAAAGGCCGACAATAAAGTGACTGTTTTTCCTTGCACACGAATAAATGAAAGATTCACAAAGCAAACGATAAAGACTGAAAATAAACACCTATCTTCATTTTAACATTATTTTCAGACGCTTGATAATGCCAGTAAATTTATTCGAACAGTCTGAGTCTGGTCTGGATGTACTGTTCTATTAACAAAGAATAAATACAAACTGTATAATTCATGAGCTGTATTACCATATCTAGGCTCAGGGTCACTCTCTATAATATAATTACACGTACCATGAAAGATGTGTTACAGGCTAAACTAACCGCTATCTGTACCCCTCCCCCAGCCCCATCGCTCCCTTCCCTCATCAATAGTTTTTTCGACGTAGTCGTATACTTTTGATTTGAACTTCCGTTGGTATGGACGCGTTGCTAACCAACTTCGTTATAATGTGACCAATCAGAATCTGCAAATTATTGGCTAGCGTTTCGGTACCGGAATAAGCAGTGTACTGCCCGGGAGCCTTCTGAAACACAAAATGTGTATATTTTTTTATATTATAGTTATTTATAATAAATCATGTTGCAAAAAAAGAAAAAACAGAACACGTTATGTCAAGGTTTCTGGACAGTACGAAGATCAACTTTTGTATTCAACGAGGTGTTGTCCGGGGCCGGACATCTAGCGTCATTGATTATTGGCTAGCGTTTCGGTACCGGAATAAGCAGTGTACTGCCCGGGAGCCTTCTGAAACACAAAATGTGTTTATTACGTCACCTACGTCGACCATCTTTCTTTTTTAAAGATATTACTTGTTTAGTATAAAGTACATTTTATACATTGTGCCGGTTTTTAAATGATCTTTTTGCGAGGTCGATAGATCAGTGTATTCTTACCTGAGAAGTATGGATATAATTTTTATAATGTCAATTTACGCTGATGTATGATATAGGATTTAAGGTTGTTAACAATATTAATTAATGTAACGTGTAATTGTTTTGTTTTCCGCAAAACATGTTAATTCAGTTGCCGTAATCTTATTTTATGAGAACAAGGGAAATATTAAAGGTACCACAAAGTACTACAAAGTGTTATATGTTGTGCACTTGCTCATACACGCAGTAAAGTATGTGATGTACACTTAGTTTGCAGGGATCAACTAAATTATTACTTATAACCTCTCCTTGACGGCTGATGTATTTGAATCGGACTGCTGCGTTTTAAAGGACATGCATCTCAAGAACTCTACTTATTGTTTTTTTCAAGCATTGTACACGTAATGGAATTGACTGTGTTTTCTTATATTTTGAGAGGTCGAAGAAGTAAATTTATACATTTAGACTATATTCTTATTATTTGTTTCTTTTCTTTATAATGTCGGAGCATGCGATGTCAGACTTTCAAATCAGACAGAAAAAATGAAAACCGAATCAATCAGACACCCTGCCAGTACAGACACGATTTAATTATTGTGCTGCTATAAAAGTGAAATGAAAATACAATGAGCAAACATACAATTTTAATGAAAGTCGGGGTCTTTGGCTGCGTGAGCAACGCAGTTGATTAATCATTTAAAGGGGCACTACTTACATCTAGCAAATTATTTTCTCCAAACATGAATATTGTGTTCAATAAAGTTTAACGTATCGTAAAATAATAAATAAATACAATATCAAAGAACAGCATAAAACGTTAAATGTTTCATTTTAGCACAAGTATTCAACGCAGAGACTTTCTGTTATAAATTGTTATCCACCCATTTTACAACAAAACTTAACATAGATTATTGATTTTTTTATGGTACTGCAACATATTTCAAAACGCTGAACTTGAATATACAATAGCTTAAAGTGACATTATGCGCATCTTACTGAACATAGTGTATTTTGGGGACATTTTAGAAAAGCAGTTTTCGGTTGCTGTGCATTTGAATATGTTAAACTAATGATAATGCCGCATTAGTATTTGAAGTTGATGCTTCAGAAATATAAAATAGTAATTCCTTTTTTGGAAGTGATCTCCCTTGTGTTATACCTGTTTATGCCGGTAGAGATTTCGGCAGTGGAAGGGAAGCAACTCCTGTATGCAGTTGTTTATTTCTTAAATTGACTCTCCCAGTCAAAATAGGAAACGTAATAATTGGAAAGTTATTTCGTACTAGTAGCAGGAAGAGTTTGTTGTATTGGGTTAAAGCTATTATTTCCTCTACCCTTTGTACACACACCTATTTCAGCTGGAGTTTTACGTGAAAAACAATGTGCATAATTCCACTTTAAACATTTAAGGTTAGTCAATTATACTTGCAAATATTTGTTATTTAATAAAAACAATAGTTACTTACATGGTTTTGCAGAAGTTTAGCAAATCAATAAATATGTATATATGTAGTTAAACATTCAAATTTCGCAATCATGATATACAGTATTCATTTTTGTTGTATTTTCGTGTTTCAAAATGTAACAAAAGTATCAATTTATCAAAGGAAATACTCCAGTAATTTCTTAGACTGCTAAACTTGATCAAAATAGCAAATAATACCGAATTCAATCTTCTTTACTTTAAGAATAGTCAATCGAAGACAGTAGAAATGATATTTTGTTAAATCAAACACCTTTATTTCTTATGATTTGAGAATATTGAACAATTTCTACATTCGGAATGGAGGACATTCCTCTTTATTTCCTAACTAATATCACCGAGAAAAAAGGCAATCCTCATTTGTCACGAAAAGCGCCTTTTCTATTTCCGTTGTAAACAAGACAGAAATGGACACAAATCATTTGAAATATTTGCATTCATGATAGAGCTTTATTCGAATCGGATCGGATATTGTTTTTAAGTTCAAACTCAACCTAGTGTTCAGTTGCATGATACTCTTGCATGGAATTGATGTTTATTGCAGCAAGTTATAATCAAATAAACAAGTTTTTAAGGTTATATTTATCATTCTTCCGAGTCATACGAAACGTTTGTTAAAGTTTACGACCCAATTTCCAAACCCGCATGTTTGATGTTCAACCCTTGTTGTTCTTAACTTTCTTGTCAATCTTTCATTTTTGACAGTATGTTCAATATCTGTAATGGAACTACTAAAACTTTAATAAATGTATAATAAACATTATAAGGGAAACGGTAATAAAACATTTGTAAAACACAACGCGTAATGCATTTATGAAATAATATTTGCAGTACCGTACACCATGCAATAATCTGTGTAAAGTTGTTGTACAATTAATGGGTAGATGCGAGTTATTGTAGAAAGCCTCTATATTGATAAATTGTGGTACAATTGGGCATTTTGTGACCTTGAGTCCACAAAACCCCCCCATTCCCCCCCCCCCCCCCCCCCCCCCCCCCCCCTCTTCTTTGAAATTGTATTTATTTACATTTTACGTTCATTGAACACATAATCTATGTTTCGAGAATATAATCTACTAGATGTAAAGAGGCACCCCGTCTCTTTAAACCGCATATTTTATCGACAATGACTGTGACAAAGCTGAAACTTAAGGTTAAGTTATTTTACTTCCAAAGATCCTATTATTTATGTTTTGGAGGTTATTCGGTTTGACTAAGTTATATGGTATGTCCCCTTAACAATGCTGTTTCCATATTTGGCTCCTAAGACTACAAACGCTGTCAAAAAATATTATATAAGTGAAAGGTGATTTTAACTTGTATCCGTTAAAAGAACTTACTCCTTGCTACTATGCAAATTTTATTTGATATTTTCACAATGAATCAAAGACGCACATTTAAAATGCGTAGGATCAACGTATTTCGATAAGTTGTATTTCTCTTGAACTATTTTGAAACGGACTGCAGCATTTTCGTACGCAGTCAAATCATCGTTGCGAACAACAAAGAGACTGATAAAGTGCAGCATAAAATTATTGATTTATTAAGGGACCGGGTTATGCTTTTTTCAAATTTCCCACGTCCTTTTCAAACATGCACTATCCTTGCAGTCGTTTGTTCTCAGATAAATTCCAGTCGAATATTAATTGTTTCTGTGATCATTCAAGAGAAGCTTTACGACACATGATAGATAAAGTGCCTGGTTCTAATGGACCTGTTCTTATAATGGACGTTTCACATGAATCGGAGGCGAAAAAGCACGCCTGGCTGACAAAAACGGTATGTATCAAATGACTCTCAATAACTTACGCTATCAATCGTACTTGTGTTATCTGATGGCCAGACACATACCTTTTATGCTATCAGTTTGAAAACATTAGCGAATTTTAGAGCAAATATCTTCAAAATTATGAAAGCAGTTCATCCCTGGAAATGTTTTGAAAAGTGAAAGAGTAAATTTTAACTACGATGTATTTGATGTATAGGTGTTCCAGCCAGATATTGCCTATAAAAGTAAATGTTTTTCTTTCCCTAATAGATATTTGGCAATGTCTGTTAGAGTCTCTTTCATAAGGTATTTCCTTATCTACATGTAAAGAAGTTTTTGACTGTTTATATTTTCGTTCAGTTCAAAAGTGCTTAGTTTATTTTACACTTTCACAGAACTTCATAACGTTCAACTTATCAACACATAATTAAGATAAATGTGCCAAATTTAATTGATAATTCACTGCTCTCTATGGAATGCAGAGTGTCTAGTATGCATAAGACACAAGCACCCTTTATCTTTAAATTGTCTATTGTTCTTGAAAATGGAGGGAAAACGTTTGAGTAAATACTGTGTCGGAGGAAATATATAAAGCAGAAAGCAATAGAAATAAAAGAAAATATGTACATTACATTAAATACTACGGCCGTGTTTCTTTTTAGAGATACTTTTTGTTAACCTTATATGCGCATTAACCGTATTGATGTCGTGCACTTACTTAAAATGTATACAGACGGTCATTCTGCAACACTAGAATCAAAATGTTTCTCTACTTGCACACAAATATGTTTTATAAAGTGCATTTGCATTGATGAGATTCATAATAAAATCTTTTAAGCATTATTCGTATTTTCAGAACTGTCAAGTTAGTGTTATAATTTCTCACTGATTGTTATTTCTTTCTATGCTTTCATTGCAGGCAATGTCACTACACAGAGTATGACCGAACATACCCGAAACCCAAAATCGCTTCTAGTAAAGACAATATGCAATAAAGGTACGGATGTAATAGTGTAAATGTTCAAATATAGGGTAAATTACGATTTAATTTGACGTCAGGAAACTGTCCCAGAAACATGTCGGAAGAGGCATTTACCATAACAAGCATGCGTGTCTCGCCTACTTAAATCTCTTTAGATTTTTCCAGTGTATGCATTTATGCTGTTAATATATTTCATAACTGTGCATAAAATATGTTTGTTTGATATATTATTCAATTTTTTACAATTTTTTGCCGATAATTAGTAAGGAGTGATCTCTTTCGGATCCGTCTTTCAAGTTATACATTGTATAACCTATACATTGTATAACCTATCAAAATTGACATGCAATAATATAGTTAAGTACGATGCTTAAACTACTATAAAGGTTACGAAAACATGTAAGAAATAAATTATACTTATCAAGTATTTTAGCATTGTGTCTGAAAGCACAGCACTTTTATCTGGATCAGAACTTATAAGAAACAAGAACTTTAAACAAAAGTGAGACAATTGTATAACTATAGCTTAAATAGCAAATGGCTTTGTTGAGTATTTTCTCGTGTTGTTTTATTAGATGATATTAATGCTGAAGGTGTTCTTATTGTAATAGAAGCTCTAAGTATTACATCGTTAAAATATTTCATCTCATTTGAGCATCAAGTCCAACTGTACAGACGGTCATATACCTGCAATACCCGTTCCTTATACTCTTTAACGACCCCTTTAGTGCCATATGATATAAAATGATTAGGTAAATGTAAAACGTAAAAACACTAATAACTTATATAAACATAAATTAACAATACAATATCGTTTTAGTAAACAGATGGATAACTTTAACTTCTAGGCTTTGAAGTGCAAAATATTTTCATTCGTATCTGGAAATAATTTCGATGTTAATTTTATTCATAACTTGTAAACAAAACCATCATAATTGATTGGCTTGTCGATTAATAGGCAGTGGTCGAGACTCATAAAAAATACTTTAAGAGCAAACAAATTTTAACATTCAGATCGGAAACACGAAACCTGAACTGATTAGTACTGATTTATTTGGAGATTTTAATTGCTGCAGTAGGCGAGTATTGTTGCTGTTTTGTACGCAACTGTTGAGCAGAAATTAAAAAACAACGGCATCGTCATAATAGGATATTCATTGCCAATTTGTATTACACTTTCAACGTTATTACCGACAATTTATCCTTATATAAGGTAAAGATAAAAGGATTTTACTAACGAGGCAAAAGTGTTAAATACTAAAACAAATACAGAATGATTTAAAAGTGAAATATAAAATGTGTAAGCTGCAAATCACAAACTCCATTCTTCAAATGCTCATTCTGTCTTGTGCGTTTTTATTATTTTGGTCCATAGATATTTGCAAAAATACGTTGGGTGTCATACATGTGTTCTATCAAAGCCCTCAAGATATAAAAATTTGCCACCGTTCATAGCACGAAACATTTAGTAGTTTCAGATTTATACGAAGCTTCCCAACAAAACTGCCTATAACTTACATGATCCGAACCATAATGTTTTAACAAACAAACGTATGTCAAGTGAAAAATAAATTTAATAGATTTAAAGTTTATATATTTACCTTAGAGACTTAATTTGAAAAAACAAAAAACAGAGAAAATTGTCGCATTAACATATAGTTTTATTTGATTAATTTTTAAAACATTACGAATCCAGTTATGAAAGGCAACACATTTTAATAAAACAAAAATGTCATACCCGAAGAAGCACTTACCTTTCAAGTCTTAAAAGTAATTAAAATTTCCCTGGCTTTTTTGTTTAGTCCAAATTACTCTTTTATATATATTTCTATTTTATGCATTTTGCTCCCAAATGTAGCACTGGAGAACATTTAGACTTGAGAGCAAACATACAAGTTAGCGTTCTTATCCTTTCTCGATATAATGTCCAGCGTAACTCTTTGACGCTTGCCAATTGCTCTTGTTGATTCGTATTGAGACGAGTAGCAAGCAAACAGTTGGATTTAATTCCTATAAAAGCAATAGATACACGGAGCTATTGTTTTCTTTCTGCAATAAAGGTTTTCTTCACAGAAAAAAAGGTACACATGATCGCTATGTTTACTTTTTCTATATAACAAAATGTAAATGATAATTGATATAATTTGAATAAAGATCCCGAAATTGTGGTCCTCTAATTTTAAAATGATCATTTTCTACATGCTAGTTTTTAACTGGGAATTTCTAACAGAGTCTAACATCTGTTTGTACCCTTAAACATGGTAACTTGATAGAATGATAGTTGTTGTCATACTTATAGAATATGAATTAGTTTACTTTATTTTAAACTAGATTCTTTTAATTTAAATATAGAAAATCAGCTATACACATAACGATATTATGATCAATATCTACATACGAACTTTGAAAACAGAATTCAATTTGACACATATTTAAAAGTACATGCGAACATGGATTTGTATTATAATATTTTGCACTTAAATCTTTCCGATTATTGAAAACGATATAATTTCAGTAGATAAAGATGTACTAAGTAATATATGGGTCAAATTATAGTGAACAGCTGTAAACTTCGACCTATTGAGGAAACAGTTGTCGGGCAGAATCGGGGATCGAAATAAATTGCAAATTGTATTTCATTTATACTGAATTTATTTAGTAAAGTAATACATCCTTTACAGTTTACAAAAATGGAGGGAAAACTTTCGAATGTTATTTTCTAAAACTTGTATTTCTTTCTAAATAAAGACTTGCTATGCCTTTCACAGTTCTCCCTGTTAAGCATTATGATCTTAAGCATGTGCATGTATGTTTAGCAAATGTTCACCGGTTTTTTCGACTTAGTCTTATGGCAGTTTCAGTAAAGCGGAAAATGTCCAAAATCCAACGCTAGTTGTCTTTCAAACTATCCACGGTCAGACACAATTTAAATCAATGATAAAAATTATAAAGGTGTTCAACGTATCATAATAAAAACTGATCAAAACATATATTTCGTCGTTCTGTCTCTTTTCGTCTTACAATTTTATCAAACATTTTATACTGACACATACTAACTGAAAAACTTGTTGATTATCCAACCATACGTCCTATATTGTTAAATGGGATAGTAACTTCCTATAGCAACCACCTAAGTGTATGCAAAACAATAAAATGGCGCCGTAGTGCACAGTTAGTACGTCGGTTTTTTAACCAACAGGTCACGAGTTCTGTGAACGGAATTTGACCAGTTTTCTTTTGGCGACTGTACTGGCGAGGACTAAGAAAATCACTCATCAAAAAGAGATTTTAAATGTTACAAGAATCTAATCTTAAAATCATTGTAAAATCAGTATGTTCAAACGTAACGAAACAAACAAATAGCAAGATTCAGCCTGCGTTATACTTTTCTATATTCATAAGACACTCCTGAAGTCCAATACCCTGATACATATATCACTGCATGCTCACACAGACCGCGTACAGGAGGATTTCACTCTACTTCTGCATCCAAACAACTTGGTAACTTAATACATTCATGTGCTCTCACTTTTATAGAAAAATAAATTGCAGTATAGTTTAATTGAAGTACTTTAACGATTAAACAATTTAATTGTATAATATACGTCATCCTTGGATTGTAATTATAACAAACTTCCTTATAAACTCTGCTATTGTGCCAAATATTATTTCTAAATATCAAACTATTACATTTGATTACATAGAAACTAACAGCAATTATGGAAGATAGGAGGTTTATAACAAAGATTCACGTGATGTATATATGCACAATAGAACTTGTGAATAAAGTCCATTGGCTGGAAAGATTTCAAACAATCAAAAGTTGACAGGCGATTCTTATTATGCTCAATATTTCTTTGTAGTGTTCATTAAGGATGACACGTTTTCCCCATTACCAGCTCCTCTAAGCAATTGATTTCGTCTCCCTGTCCGCAGTTTTTTCCCTCCTACTTTCCGTCTGACCTCGAACTGTGCTGATAAGAACTTGCCTGTTAAAGTCTGATGTTGTTTTCTTTAGTCATTTCTACGGTATGACATTTAGTCTCTCCTGTAGCTTTCAATGGCCAAATTCAAGTCTTAGGTAACTTGAATGGTGTCTCTATTTTATTTACATACGATTATTATGTGTTTATTTTCCCAAAGTGAAAAGAGCACTGTGTTTTCACTGCTGCCTTAACTTACAGGTTAATCTTTATTCGCAAATGGCTTTTAACACATGCATATCTGTATTGTGCTTGATCGGTTTTCAATAACGTTTGAACAGAAACAATTCTGATTTTGAATTGTCCAAAACCAACACAAAAACAACAAAAGCACGGACATATCATGAAGAATTAAATGCAGTTTTTATATAAAAATCGAACTATTCTCATACATGCTTCTCCATAACAGATCATGCATTTATGAATGAAAACGGAAGTACATGTAATACGCAGCAAAATGATACTATAATTATACTAGTTATAATACAACTATCTTAAAGAAATTTTAAACACTTAACTGGCACTTTTGTAATAAAGAGACTTATGATTAAACACATAATCGACGGGAATTATATTTTATAAACAATCTTCTAAAATAACGTATTACTAAGCGTGAAGATCATGCGTAAATATTTTGGGTTGGCAAAAATATAGAAAACAGGCAATAATAAAAGTAACATCTGTTAATTATCACTGAATTTACTCCATTTATATCCACGACATTTACATGTATCTATTTAGTGATTTATTAATATTATCTCAAAAAAAGGAAGAAAGCAAAGACATACAGTTACATGTAACCAGTCGAAACGATGGCGATGTTTCTCAACCAAATTAATTAAGAATCACATTATAAGAACTTACTGACTAGCGTTGTTAATAATAAGACAAGTCACTTCAACTACGTTTCTATGACAACAATTACTTTGACCATATTCTGAGAAGGTGATTAGATAAAACATAGAACATGAAAGCTTGCCTTCACTGCACTGTCATTACTTGTATCATCATTATTTAGTTTCACAGACACTGATCGCTTAATATTTAGTATGTAATGACTTCACTATTCTTGTCTTGTCATCAAAGCCCGATTGCCACTGGAAGGGCATTCACAATAAATAGCAGAACAATTTAATTACTTGAATACTAAACGGTGGTTGACTTTCGTCCATGCTTTAATTCCGTTGAAGATGGAAAACATCAATTTGTCTACAAATTTCGATAGTAATTGCAACAAATCGGCTTTTTTAATCGACCGTTTTCGTGTTGTCACGAGAAAGCATTATGGAATGCTCAGAAATGTGTAAACAATCTAGTATAAAGATATTGAACTTTCGAATACAATTAATTTTAACCTAGGACTCTTACTTATTTCGAGTTTTGGTTTGAGAAGATATATCTCTTATCAAGACGACATTTTCTGTAAAAATCTTAAATTGATTGGACCATATATCATGTTTCCAAGCTGATAAATTGTCCATAATGCAATTTTCCTTAGGACAGACAGAGTTAAATATCTCAAGTATGTCTGCAAGGCAAAATTACACCGTTTCTTTGCAGACAAATCGGATGCACGAATCAAAGGGGACTTCTCTATCATTATTTCGTTTTTGCAGATGAAAATGATGTGTATACTAAGTTGTACAAAATGTAATTTTCATGCATGTGGTATGTTTTTCAATTAATTTGCATGAATATTATAATTATAGACAAGCAACATATAAAATTATAAAGGGAGGTAATTCAATTATAAGCCCTGATAAAGTTATGATTCTTTTTCATTCTTTTCTCTTCCTTAATATCCTCTATGACTGTCTTAAATATAAAGAAAATATGTTAAACATTTTTCGAGCTATATTCCCTGCGTGCACAGTTTCACCTGATAAAGGGAGATAATTCAAATGAGGCAACATAGAGTTACAATTTAAAACAGTGCATATTCTCTAAATAACTTGTATCACTATGTATAATATCAAGTAAATTGTTTTCACGATTTCGAATTATGTTTCGGATAGTCATAATTTTATACAAAAAAATAAGATAATTAAAAAATGCTAAAGTAAGGCTTCGTAGTGCCTAGGCCTCTATCATTATGTTAAATACCAATTAACTCCATTTTATAAGTTTAAATTATGCTCCGGACAACCATATTACATGCGAGAAGATCATTCTAAAACGGGTTAGTTTAGAGTTATGGTTCTTGGTCACTGCACTTTTTTTAATGATATCTATTAATGTGTAAAGTATCACTTGTATCCGTGACATACCTTTTCAGTTAATATGCTCTGAATAAACTTTTGGCATAAAGGTGGATAATAGTTTAAATATAGTTTATTTCAAGCTGTTTGTATGTAGCAAAGTTTGCAACTTACAAATACATAAATACATGGCTGAAGGTCGATAATCAAAATCGGGGTAAGCTAAAGATGTGGTTCTTTTTAACTGTACTTTCTATCAATAATATCTATCAAAGTGTCCGGCTGAGCTCAATTCCTTCAACACTTTTCGACTTATGCTTCGGACAAATATCCAGAAAGACATAGCGGCAATGATATGCCCCCCACACCCCCCGGAATATAAAAAGCCTGTAAAACAGTAAAGCATGGCACAATGTAGTCCGAAAAATGTTAACTCAATAACTGTTTAATAAAGTAAGGAGTTTGCGTTATATCGCTAACGCTAGGTCGACCGTCTTTAATGACAGATACAAACTAGCTATTGTCTTAAGCATTTAAAACATTATTAAATGAATAGAATTACATCCTATATTTTTTGACAATATCGTAACACTCAGTCGTTCAGCTTTTCTTACAGAATTGCAACATTATTGCACAAAAGGGAATATCTGATTTTTCCTCCTTCACATTTCACATCTTTAAAAGAACACATTGGATTCCGTCAAAAACAACCAGACTAATATATTATAAGTTTTGGAATCTTCAAAGTATACTGCTCAGTTCCAAACATTTTTATAAATATGGTAAAACAGTTATATTAGGACAACATTAAAACGACGATTCATGTTTTGTTTTACGAAATGACATCCGCTTGGAATTACTAACTAGACTCTTTGGGTTTCTTAAAACAAATTAACCTGCTATGTATTTTGGAATACATTTGCCTAAATGTATTTTGGTACATTTCTTTCTATATGTATATGAGTCCACCTACAAAAGTATTCAGCTGTAAGAAAAATAACAGAGAATGACAAAAGAGTTAGGAAATAAAACAAAAACCGTTCTTAAAGTATGATAATATATCCTAGGAACAGTTTATTTTATTTTTCTCTTAAAATTTAAATAACATACATTTAACTTAAAGGGGCAATCCCTACATCCATCAAACAAAAATAATTTGTTCAATGAAAGTAAAATGATAAATAAATACAATTTGAAAGAGCAACACATATCGAAAAATGTCTTAGCTTTAGCACAAATAATCAAAGGCCCTCCCTCCCTCTAGCAGATTATATTCTCGAGACATAGTATGTGTTCAGGACGAGATAAATACAATGTCAAAGAGGCCTAGGCCCTTTACCACAATTAATCAAGGGGCTCAATTGCTCCACCATAAATGGTATATAGATTGTTGAATGGTTTACGGCCCAAACTAAAACACTACATTGCAACAAGCTCGTGAGAAGTTCACCACAAGCTAGCTATTTTAAATTATGCAGCCGAGATTTGGGGACATAGTAAGTCTAAAGAAATTGAAAGGGTTCACCTTAAGTTTTGTAAAAAGGTATTGAAAGTTGATATGAGGACATCAAATGCATCTGTTTACGGAGAACTGGCGCGTTATCCCTTATACATAGCAAGATACGTAAAGAAATTAAAATATTGGTTTAAGCTGATAGAAACCGATAATATAATTCTTAAGGAGGTGTATAGAATGTGTCTTAATGATTGTAATAATGGTAAAAATAACTGGTTAACTAAGATAAAACTATTATTTTGTCAATATGTTTTAATTATGTTTGGAATAATCCTACTGCTGTTAATGGTAAAGCATTTGTACCTATTTTTAAACAGAGAATTGTAGATTCATTCATCCAAACTTGGTATGTTGATGAAGAAAATAACAGTGTTCTAACTTTGTATACCAGTCTTAAGTCTTCGTTTACTTATGAATATTATTTAGATATACTACCTGGTAACTTAAGAGCATTTATTAGCAAAATGAGAATGTCTTCTCACTCATTACATATTCATACTGGAAGATATGGTAATAATAGAATACCTAGAAATGAACGGTACTGCTCTTATTGTAATACAAATGATTTGGAAGAAGAGTATCATTTTATACTTATTTGTCCTTGTTATGATAACATCAGAAAAAAATACACTAAACCTTGTTTACTTTATTAGACCAAGCGTTAAAAAATTTATTGATCTTTCAAACTCAAATAATAAGAATATTTTAAAAAAAATTAGCTCTTTATATCAAATTTGCACTATCGCATAGAACTTCCATAACTTACAATTAATAACAGTTCATCCTCTTAGAAATATATTGCTGTATTAAATATAATTTGAAAATTGAATATTGCCATTGTGACTTTGTATATACTTGAAATATTTATGTAACTATTTATATTCATGTGATGATGTACTTATTGTACAAGTCGAGAATAAAATTCTGTTCTGTTCTGCTAGCGCAAGTTCGCTGCGACCTTATCAAGATTGCAGTCTTAAAATATTATGCTTGCGGATGCGCGCGAAGAAATTAAGCTTGCGAATATTTCATGTTTCGCAAGCTTTCATAAAGCATCCCGCAATTTTAGAGTCGTTTAAGATTGCGTCAAGTTTGCGGTCCTGCAATCTTAAAATGTTTTAAGATCGCGGCATGAGCCTGCAGAATTTGGACTGACACATCTCACAGCATGTAAATATTACGCTTGCACCAACTTGTTGGCAGATTTTTGAAGGGAATTTTTCTTTTGGAATATTAAAAGTTTTTTTGCAAAAGTAAGTGGCTTCATGTCTTTTCTGACAAAAGAAATAGGCTTTATTGTTTAGATTCAGTTCTGTCTTTTTGAGGGAACAATTATAATTTTTGACTACAAAAACAATTTGAGTCAGGTTTATTTGTCACAAGTTTTCATTGCTTTTCTCACACATTTGTTAACACAAGACATGGTTTATTGTCTAGCAACTAGGAATTGCGATGAAATCAACTTTTGTTTTGCACCCTACTTTATTACAATTCACCAAGTAGTTTATCTTATTACAAAAACATGATTTGGTCATGAACAAGTCATGAACAATTCATTGTCTTTGAATGAAGTTCATTGTTTTTCTCTCTTGGGAGATTTATTTTGGCATGGTTGTCAAGTCAGTTTGTCTGTCTGTCATAAATTGTTTCTGTTCAGCACCTCTTGAACTGCTGGAGATACCTTTTAATTGTATATGAACAGTTAATGAAATAAGGTTCATGAACTGTTCATAACCAATTCCTGAAGTGCAAATGAGACATTAAGAAACATTGCAAACAAGGAAAAAAATGCTTTCGGCATTCATTTCGCGTCGTCTGTGCTATAGAATTATCAATACTTAATCACGCTTTTGAAACTTGGTTTTAATTTTTTTCCGTTTTGGCTTCCATAAATAAAAACAAATATTCTCGCATGCATCACATCACGTATTGTCCTCTTTTGCAAGTCCTTCAAAATATTTATAATGAGTCTATAATTTTTAAGAAAAAAAATAACGTCTAATGAAACGGGAGAGGAAAATCATTGTCTTTGGAACAAATTTCTGGAAATTTAGTTGCAGGCTGTAATATTGTTTGCCTGAAAGCTAATTTCGGTTGACGTTGAACCTAACTAATATGCAAATTGAGTGTCAAGCATGACATATGATTTGGTTCTGATACCATGAAGGTTTGTCTTGTAGCATGACAGCCACGGAGTGGAAATATGATTTATTCGTCTGCTTTTTTGTTTTTTGTCCTGCAGATTATTGTCATTTGAATCAACACGTGCCAGATAGTAAGTTATAACAGGATAAACATGAACACAAAGCAAAGGTTTATGACCTTATAATATGGTATGTACTGTCATGACTATTTTCAAATCCACAGCAAGGAAAGATGCATGCTCAGGACAAACTGTCGCAACTACAGTACGACTTAGAAAATGAACATAACATGTTGATAAATTACAAGCTCGAAAAGATACATGTATAGAATAAACTGTCGTAAATACAGAACAACTACAAATGCACAAAATATAATGTAATTGATGCTAAACAACATGGAAAATACACAGCACATTCAGAAAAATATTATCAAAAGGCAGCTCAGGCGTTCCATGCTTAAACTTTGCGTTCTTCTTGCGTCATGCAAAGGCTTGTTTTGCTTTATTCAAGAGTTTTTGATTCTTATTCTGAAATTTGTTTTTAAATAATTTGACAGACTTTCAAGTCACGTCTAAAACTGATTTATTATACTCATATTCTTATTTCAATTTCATAATGAACTGAACTCTCGTTTTCAAAAATTTTAAACAAAATTAAAGATGTTTAACGTTATACCCGATATTTTTAGCTTAGGCTGCTCGCTTACAGTAACTGTTGAAGTTTAAAAAAATTGATCTGCTCATACATACAATGTAATTGTTATGGCTGGAATCAACAATTTAAGTAAAGATATAGGTAGTAATTTGCAAAATTCCTTTGCAAATGTTGGTTAGTTTCGTTTACCGGTACCGCTACGCTATGTGGTTAAATTGGTATATTCAAAAGCTTTTGTAACGCTTTATAATTTTTAGCGTATAAGTTAAAATTGATACAATGATTAAGCTTTACAGAAATCTATACTGGAACATTTTTATTTGACTACTCATTCTAAAATATGATAGTTTCATAGAGTTTGACGAACTTTATATTTCCATCTAAATCTGAGAGCGAGCAGCTTTAATACCTTTTATTCTACTTTATACATTGGTATAGCATTCATTAATAAACTAGTTGTTATGTTTTCAGCCGGACAATATTTTACAAAATTCAAACTTCCTTGTAGTTATAGACTCTAACGTAAATCTATTAATTATTGGTAGATAAAAATTCATTGACAACCAGACATCTGATTAGATGACGGTTCTGTAAATACTTATAAGATGATTTGAAAAAAAGATGGAAATCAATGATGCTAGCAAAATGATTGCCAGAACATTCATCAGAAAGTACAGTATAGACATATAACATGTATCGATACAAGTTAAGATCACACTGACTGCGAGTTTTCCATCATTTTAAGTGTAAATCTCTATGTTCATGACGGATAAAGTCGTGTTCATTACATAATTTTTTTAAATTCGCTTAATCTTATTATATTTTAAGACATTAAGGGTATTTTCTTTCAAGAGCCTGTTGTTGGACATACACACCTTATTACTGAGTCATGAATAGAAAACTAACTTATTGTTATTGCAGCTTGATTGCTTACACTTGATTTTATTATATCATTCAATGTATTGTATCAAATGATATCATATCTAATGTTCAACTGGATATTGCAAACACGAATTCCTTATAGGTTTTCTATATCTACAAATACGAATGATTTTTGATTTCTGACGCTGACCAAATCATCAAAAAGTGACACTGTAGAGTAAAAATACTGATCAGAATGCAGTGCTAAATTGTGTCGATGTAGATCGTTTGCCTCACAGCATGAAGAGGCAATATCCCCCTTCGACGGTACAATTATATGTTTGAATTATACGGAAAGATTCATAGGGCATTGATATGCGAGATATTAGCCGAAAAAGGAGGAACTAAAATGTTCATGTAAGCTATTGTACAACTATTACAAACTTTATAACCATCTCTAATGTACAAAATTAATATCATGTAAATATGTTAATAGTTACTTGTTGAACCATCATTTCGACATTTTGGCTGTGATGTGAAAGATGTAAGAATAAATGAAAAGAGAATAGTTTACAAGTGAAAACAAATACTCAGAGTCGGTCTTTACTAGGTAGCTTGGACGAGTGTTTTTTAAACTACCATTGTATCTACAGCAACACTTATGTTGTAAAACTATTACTCTAGAAACTGAATTATGCTTGAGGTGAACGTTCGGAAAATACGTCAGAGCGCAACGCGAAGGAGCTTAGAATAACTAGAAGTAAATAAGCTATTGCAATCAATCATTCTCAGACAAGCAAAGCCGAATTCTGAATTCAAACACAACAATCCACACAGACAAAATACACTTTTAATTTTCACGGAATGCATTGACAGAGAGACACTGTGTACAAACAAGAAGCAATTGTAACAACCAATTTATAGAATTGCTTTAGCTTCAAAATAGAGGGAAAGCGACTCTGCAAAACAAATTAACAAAGTAAGAACTCACTTGCACAATTGGCAACGATATCTAAGGGCTCTTTTTTGTTCTTTAATTGAAGAATGTGTTAATCTATGCATTTTGTAAATTATGCATACATTATTTCTTTGAAACTAAAATTAACATGTGGATTGACTATTCTGGTCAAAACAGTTTGCTAATGATATACAGTGTACGGAAATTGCATTGAGTTTGATTCAGTAACAAAGGGCTGTCAAAATATTTGAGTAAATTTAAGTAAACTCTTATAATATGTTGCCAGTAAATCTATATTCACATTTACTCTCGCAACAAATTTTGAGACTTAAAGGGGCACTCCCTACATCTAGCAGATTATATCCTCGAAACATAGATTATGTGTTCTATGAACGTAAAATGAAAAAATAAATACAATATCAAAGAAGAACCTATAGTGAAAAATGCTTCATTTTACCACAATTAATCAATAAACTATTTTAGAGGCTTTCTGTAATAAATCGCATCTACCCATTAATTGTACAACAACAACTCTACCTAGATTATTGAAGGTTAACACTGCAGTATATTTTAAACCCCTAACTTTATCGATAATGACTGAGAATGCATAGCTGAAACTTTTAGGTAAAGTTATTATACTTCCAAAGATTATATTATTTATGTTTTGGAGGTTATTTAGTTTGACATCAGTTATAGAGTATGTCCCTTTAACTGATATTTACATATAAAAACAAATTTCCCCCTCCGCAACCTTTGAGTCCTTAAGCCGTACTTTTGTAAAGGTTTTGTTTTTAGTTGTCCCACAAAATATAAATGTGCTCTTTGTAGTACAAGCAAAGTTATCAGCAGGTAAAAATGTTGTAAATATACTATTTAAAAAACGGAAATGAGATTTGCTCCATTCAGTTTTACTAAGCGTTTCAAAGACCTAATTGAAATTTCATTCCAAAATCTACTTTAGATTAGAAGACAGCAATTTGCATGCAACAGTTAGGCAAGATTTTCTGTGTGGAAAAGGTGCATAAATTTACTTAGTTAAAGTGAGAGTCATTTTCTGCTTTTTGTCCCAGAGCTGGCTCAGGGTGAGCTATTGGATCGTGATGTCCGTGTCCGTCGGACGTCGTCCGTCGTCCGTCCCTTAGTTCGTTACACCTAGTGGTCCTTTTTCCTCAGTTGCACAACGGTCGGATGTTTGTCCCAGCTCGGACGAGTCGAAAGGGTCAGGGGTCAAAAACAGGTCCGAGCCCAAAAAAGAAATCTTGTTAAGGCTCTAGAGGCTACTGTTTCAGTCCAAATATCTGGCATTTGTCAGAAAGGTTGTTTCTATGTTTTAGCTCCAGTTTTAATATGGGTCACCTGGGGTCAAACTAGGTCCACGCCCAAATATGGAAAAACCTTGTTCCTCTAGAGGCTTTTCAGCCCAAAATCCTGGATTTGTCAGAAAGGTTGTTAGTTGTTTAGCCCAGTTCGAATATGGGTCATCTGGGGTCAAAAAAAGGTCACAGCCCAAATAGGAAACCTTGTCCTCTAGTGTTACATTTTAGCCCAGATATCCTTGAAATTTGTAGAAAGTGAGATCTGATAGACGCAAAATAATGAAAGTGCAGAATGTAGAGAAGAGAAAGTGCAGATAGTAGACGCAATAAGCAAGGCAGTCGTAGACACAAAAAAAGCGCAGGATCAGCCAACAAGAAAGCTTACAGTGCAGATCATGATCGACGCAAAAAATGTGCACAGTGCCGATCATGATGACCAAAATATGGGCTAGGCTTAGATTTCAGCTGTGGCATATTGCTCTTCATTGTTAAATTGACCTCAGGGTCAAAATTAATGCCTGGGGGTCTTTTTTTTACATAGGCTCATAATTTAAAAGGATCATGGCCAAGGTTTGTCCTTTTCTATTTCCTTTTTCCAGGGGCTTGTTTATTTTGAATTTACAGCATATCAAACCACCTAAAAGTGTTGAGTCAAGTTTCAATCTAGTATTTCGTTTGAGTAGTTTTACATGGACAGCTATTGTGATACACAGTATCAATCCACTATATGATACCAACTTGTCAGAAATTATTGTGTATAATAGCGAAATGTATGGGTGTTTTAGATTATTAACTTGCGCGCATACCTATTAAGCTCTGATCTATTTATTTGCAGACCGTAATTACCATCATCAACGTGAGATCATGTCTTTATCAAACGTCAGAAACAGATATGGCTTTTCATTTATACTAATGGCTACCCTTACTTTATTAATTAATAATTTGTTCGATGCTTACTGACACCTTACACACCTTCTTATTTTATCAAAAAGATGCCGACAAATCAGACGCTATATTAAGCTAACTTGTCAATGTATCCATGACATCAAACATGCGTACATCCAACTATTTCTCACCTTTGTTTTTCGTTGTCAGCCAGATTGATCATTTGCGTACTTCAGCATTACATTTAAAATTAGGTAGTTCTACCCAATGCAAACGTTTCTGAAGTGAATTTTCCCTGCATACACGATTGACAGTTGATCAATGTGTATTCGTTGTACAGTCTTTAAACATTTAGTGTTCGTTTTAAGTATGTATATACATGTATGTACATTTGGGTTCTTATTCTTGTGAATGAATATTATAGATGTTTAATATATTGCATTGGAGAAAGAGACACTGCAAAAAAATAGTTTTCCCAAAAAGCAAACGGTTTAACGTGGAAGCAGGTGCTGTGGGGCTCGTTTTGGGGAGGGGGGGTTTTTGGGGGGGGGCCCTGTGAAGCATTTTGTTTTTCAGTCAATAATGTTTATTACATGACCAAAACTTCTTCAAGAACAAAATAGTGAAATACAAGATAAAACAAACATGATTACACAATAATTAAGGACAAATGAGTAATGTGCCATTGAAAAATAACTACCATGATAATTAATTGATTCTAAACAAATAATTGAATTCTAGTTATACACGATTGGTCTGTCAAAAGTCAGAGACGTATAGTTCATTAAAGAAGCGATCTGTTTCTCTTTGTTATTTACGATTCGGCATTGACTTTTTTATACGAAAAAGGTCAAAGATTTATGTAGGCTGGTTTTTCATTTATTCAAAGCCTAAGCAAATATCATCTCTGAAAATAACGATCAAATATTGCGTGCTTACTGCTTAACAGAAAGGTATGTGTAGGATAAAAGGAGAAAGTCCTATGTGCAATTTCGAAACGAGGTTAATTGAAAAATTTGAGCCGAAGAGAAAAGGGTAATAGCTTACCGTGTTACTAGGTACTGTCACGTCTACTGTGTATTACACTAATGTAAATTGTGTCCGATCCATTGACCAAAACTAAATTTGTCGTTTCAAATTGAATTATCTAGTCCTATCATAGAAACTTTATTTAGACGAAAACGAAAGCTGTTTTGATTCAAGGTTCATTAGAATATCAGCGTGAGATTGTAAGTGAATTTGCTATCGCTAGGAATTAAAGTTCAAAGAACGCATCGGCAATCTTTTACAAAAGTGTAATGTTCATAATACTATACCCTTAAAACAGTCGCAAATGCAAAAAATTTATTTATTTCAAACAACAAAGTATTTCCCATGTTTTGAATGTTCTTAGTATTGCCCCCGGCCTTATACTTTGAAACTGCATTAGAATAATGCATTTTTCGCCATAGGTTATTCTTTGAAATTGTATTTATTTATCTTTTACGTTCATTGAACACATAATCTATGTTTCGAGGGTATAATCAGCTAGATGTAGGGAGTGCCCCTTTAATAACTAGTTGATAAAAAAACCTTGAATCGGTAAAAAGTAAAATGGTTGCTGATTTGAAATATGTGCAGCACTAATATCACAAACTGTTTTATGTGGTTCATTGCTCTTAATTTGCGCTATTTTACAGATAAGTAAGTTAATTCAAAATGCCCGTGTTTCCGGATGTCAGACGTATTACTACTATTTCCATATACCTCAAAACATATAATAGATGTATAAAACAACTAGTTGTTATGTTCAATTTATGTAATGAGTCTGCAGTCAATATATTAACTAAAAAGACAGACACGAACTTACAGTGTTTGGATCTATCAAAACTTTCGCTAGCCGCACACACTATGAATAATATTTGACTGTAATGATGTATTAGTTGAGGAATTATTGTTAAAACAAAACAAAACCATGACTTGTTCTGTTACACTTGTCGTTGAAGGTTTGATACTGACCATGGTCTTATCGCACGTATCTTCACAGACGATACGCATCTTTGCTGTCGTTGTCAAAATATACTTGTTTGATGCGATGCATATCATGCATACCAATGGTACACGCGAAAAGTTGCAAATGAGTAATGGAAGGTCAATGCGTGATCGGAGAAGTCATAGGTTTTATTTGTTTGGCTTCAGAGTAACAACAGGGATTTCGTCCATGGTGGGGTTGCATGAAGTCTTTACTTGATAGGTTAAATGTGAATCCAAATATCAGCGCATTATACACGCAATCGTTTGTTGGAGGTAATTTCAAGACTCTAGTTAGAGTGCAAATATCGGAACTGTCTTCTGAGCTATATCCCAGCATTTTCTCCGTATGTGTTCTTGTTTGATCTTGACCTACTGTAAATGCGGATACTCATTTCTGTCTGACTAATCATGGGTTATTACTTTTAGCCAGGCAAAAATACGATTGGCATTCGTGATACTCATTTACATAAAAAGTAGTGGTTTTAACCGACATAAAAGCACTTGTAGCTGTCACAAGAAAGGAGAACATACGATTACTCAATCAAACACCACCGGCAATGTTTGTAGACGATGGACATTAATCATAAAGTTGTCAGTCATCAAGGAAAAACACCCTTATGATTCCCCATCAAAATTAAGCTCCCTAATACAAAATTCAGTCTGGACTATAATTTGTCTGATAGAAATATTTATGAAGGCTTATGCTCAGTACTCCGGCAACCACTGGTACATTGTAATATTGCTTGCTCATCCAGCGGTTTTCTTAATAACTCTGAATGCTCTTTTACCGAAGTATACATATTATATTGTTATATAAACGTTTTTACGCAATCTTAAAAAAAGTTAATAATGGAATGTATTTCATGTTGTGAATGCTTTTAATATAATACTCAACTATTTGACATTATTTTAGATACTATACCTTCATTGCAAAGATGAAATAGTATAAAGTACGAAATACAGTTATAGCAAATATCTTTAGCTGACCACATATATTATTTATGCAGTTACACAATTAAGTCCATCGTAGTTGACAAATGATTTTTACTCGCTTGTGTACCTAGATGTTTTCACCGTTCTTGCAGGCTGATTGTTATTTAGGATGGTATTAAACACATTGGTTGTATTGAGCTTGGTCGGCATTCCATACTACCTTAACTTACTAAATTCAGACAATGTATAGTTCAATGAAATTCAGAATTTACATAAATGATTTAACACGCTTATAAAGAACAACACTTTCATGTGTTAATTACTTTGGTAAACGATATCATACATAGATCTAATTCTATAAATTAAAGAAAATGCTTAAAAATGTAAATAATTCTTTAACAAATTGATTTGATACTTTTATTCGAAACAAATGCCAAGATAAATGCTCTTAAATTGCATCAACGTTAAAGACATTCATTGTTAAATAGTCATCAGTCTGAAGTTGTACCGTGTTCCTCTCATGATCGGAGGATTCAGAATGTATATCAAGCAAGGTTGCAAAGCTAACTCTCGCCGTTTCATTGGTTGTATGTTATATTATTATAGTTGACGTTAATCATACTTGGTGCTCTGCCTTCTGCAAAGGCAACTTGAGTACATACGTTTTTTGGAACTCAAGGTTTGCTTTTTATATATTTATACACAGTATTTTGTGTTTTACATACCATGCCTTATTGTTTCCATTGGATGTATTAAGGAAAAGATTCACCTAGCGGGATTACTTTAATTTACATTGTCCTGATGTACTTGGAACATGGTGGGGACTGTGAGGTTGGTGCGCACCATAAACCGGTTTAAGCTCCCCAGTGGTGTTTTTGCCACTGACCGTTCCAAGGCAGCCAGTCGACTGTGTTAACAGCTTTTTAATTGTTGTTTTGTCAACTTGTGCTTTGTATGCGTACTGTTTTTAAATACACAACGTGACTGTGTGTTTCCGTTTAGTAAGTGATGACATTTTGTTCGTGTGCACTTTGGGTGCATTGTGAGCTGTAAAATTTGGCAGGTTGTTGTATTTGACTAGTGGGCTTTGGTGGCCCTGTTTGATATTATTTTGGGTCTGTTTCCAAGTGCAACTTGAAGTATCTGTGATCTTACGGAAATAAGGTTTTAATGTCAAAGTACAGTCTCTCGCAAATAACTAATAATTGTAAACTATTGGAAATATTATGGACTAATACTATATTTCCATCTGAAATCGTCTATGTAAAAAATTTTAAAGCTTCACAGCACATTAATTTTGTACTTTTTGAATGTACATAAATATCGTGCAGACATGCCGTTCTTCCTGTCTTATACACTTCCGCTATAATTAATGTTTTCATCAGCGACTTTGAAAACAACCAGACGAATAGATAACAGCTTTTTAAAGGTTCAAACATATACATTAGAGCAGATACTTTTTTAAATACACAACAGGGATATTGGTCTTGACACATATGAAGTGTCAAAATAAATTTAGTTCGTTAAAAATATATTGGGTAAATTATCCGGTCTGCGTTTTCGTAATAAAATTGTATTCGGCAACAAAAGGAATAGCGGTAAAACAATTAAAGAATTGTACTGATTATATTGGTATGACATCTTGACAAATACTATTACACGATAGCGTCTCACATAGTTTGCATCATTCGCTTGGTTTAGGTCTGAATATTAATATATTTGTTCAAATGACTTAGAACAGAGATTTGAGGCAAACAACGGCAGATATTTGTAATAAACAGCTGTAGTACTTGTATTTGCTATTTTTTCTGTCTGGTTACTGATGCTTTCATTCATTATACCACGTATTGCACTCACATTAACGTTCTTGCTTACGATTGTAAAAAGTCTGTTTTCCAAAAAACCTAAAACGTCTGAGATAAAACTGGAAGAAGAAAATCGTTCGACATTAAAAATGTTCTGGGGTTTCGCTGCAACTAGTAATATCTTTTGGTTGTTAGTTAAAGCTTAATATCGAACTTTTAATCATTATGCAAATAGTGTCAAGATTTGTTTTGAAACCGAAAAGTTATTTCTTGTAATATGACAACCACTGAGCGGACATTATGATATATTCGTCTGCCTTTCATATTAGTATTGCATAAAATTGTCGTACAAACAAGCACCAGCCTTGTATAAAGCCGTCACATGATGTAAACAAGAACAAGTCAATGTCTATGAACATACTCAACAAGTCAATTCATGGCTTGCGCTGCGTTGTCTACAATATTCTGTAGAAAATATACTTTCCTCACTTAGAACTGCCAGTCATAGATTATATAAAGAAATTGTGACGGTCAAATCTAGATACTGTTTTAGACTTTAAATGAACAATAATTATTATGACTGTTTTTACGTTATAGTACTAGACTCATTTTTTCACTAGCTTGTGAATTTGAGTCTTTCTTCGATACATTTAAGACAGACCTAGGTCAAAGATTTGTTCAGAATTTTATGGATATAAATGCAATAGCTCGACAGCCTTAGTCTTACTTGAAACGAGTTAACTGTACATTAAATAGTGATTACATATTCACCCTGAATATCAATTACCTGAGATCGGAAAGTTAATTGGTGAAGCTTATAAATATCAAATGTCATTCCCGTCAAAGTGAGAGTGTCTTTGACACATCGATGTAGTCTTTAACGCGATTATAGCAATCTGTGGTCAATGACCGAAGGATTAGGATTTTACAGCAGCGAGAACAACCACTATTGACGTAGATGTAGACTCAAGACTAGGTAAAAAAATCGTATCATTTAATTTGTTCAAACTCGTATAAAGAGCAATCAACGTTAATAATTTGCAGCGTATTTTCTGAACAGCATTATAAAGGGATGTTCTCTTCTGGTACCTTTTGGTTAAAATCTATTTTCTAAATCAAATTCAGCAGTACATGCCTCGATGCCATGTAGTATTGCCTTCGACCAAATGTTTTCGATAATACAGTGTACTAGTTTTCTTGCATTAGAATTCATGTGAAATTTCTGCATGAGTCTTGCAAAAAACATTTACAATCTTTTAAGTTTGAAATAATTACTGACTATTAATAAGTGTGTCAATAGACAAATTTCTAGTTATCATACAAATGCATTTGCATTTTACATCTACGTTGATCGGCATATTCATTTGCCACCTGCAGGGCAAAAGTAGTATGGTTCCTGATTTGAAAGTTACGCACATTGTCAGAATCATCCGTGCTCAGTGTATCTCTTTAGTTGGATTTGAGTATGATTCATTAACATACAAATTTACAAGTTTATTTTCAACATCCGTGTTTATTTAAGTCAGACATATTAATGACATTTTTACCCAACCTATAACATCTAATAGATCTCTATCACACTGAGATGTTTTATAAGTGCTTGTTATCTGCCTCCTGTGCACTTTTCGAATGTGTTTGTATTCATCAGATGGATTCAAAAGAAAGACTCGCGTAAACAAGAGTTAAGTCTGGAAAATATAGAAATGTAAAGCTGTTTTTCGCAGACCATATTCGCTGAATGCAATATAATTTTTGAAATAAAAAATCTCATCTGATTGTGCTAGGCGATGTCGATGCCTGGGTTCGGAACTGAGTATTACTTTATAGAGCAACAATTTCTGTGTTGCTATTATCATAACAATCCAAACATTGACTTGATATAGTTGCATTTCATATAAAACGGTGATGCATATGTACTGTTGCAAACGTGTGTGGTTTATGTGGAATATTTTGTTGGATATTTATTGAGAGCTGTCTTGAAAGAGCAACGTACAAAACTGTATCATGTGCTATCAAAACTAGGTTTATTTTCGGTAAGTCAAGTATAGTTGTACATTCCTGTTATATTCCCTATATGCACGTTAAACTTAACTGGACAGAAACATGATTGAACATTATTGATTTGAAAGTCCCAGGATCACATTTACAAGAAGGTCTCATTTTATCAGGAAAGATGTCTTATGGACAAAAATGACCCTTATTTGTACCAAATCACACCTAAATTTGCTTTGTAAATCGGTAAGTACATATTAGAAACATAGCGTAGTACTTTTTTAATGATATTGCAAAAAACAAGAACGGCTTTCTGACAACTCTTTTTCTTGAAGAAACAACTTGAATACGAAAGCAAGGTATATGTCAACATTGTTTTAGAATGAATAGAACATGGTTCTATTATTGTCCTATAAATGAATTTATGTTACTATATCATTTAATTTAAAGTGATCCTTGGACTTAAATATATATAAAATATCATCAACTTGTCAACCTAAAAACATGCACAATCTGATCGTCCGTCGAAATGTGAATTGGGACAAGCGTTGGTATGCTTTGAAGTATCTTTTGATATGTGCCATTCGCATTTCCTCGCCCAGACTTTTCGCGTATTATTATAGGGTTATTATACATAGTTGAGTACAATACTGATTCTAGTGGACACATGGCTATGAAAGAACCCAATAAAATCAGTATTGTACTATGTACAAGTCCAGTAGAATCGGTATAGGGCTCAACAATGTATAATGATCTCTGCATGTCACACCAACTCCGTTAAAATAGGTAATGAACTTGAAATACATTACACAGACATGATTAGTATTACTGGACTTATTCTATTGACTCACTGAATCTACAAATGTGCGTATAATCCTCATAGACAAATCATCCGCATAAAGTCTTACTGGACACGCGTGGAGTCCCGAGATGGATCACGTGAGTTCCGACAAGACTCTACGCGAATCCAAATGCCAGAAGACTTTTTGCCATAGTTTATATGTTACGAAATAATACATTATAATTTTCTACTTAAGAAATGAAAATATTTGTAAACATGTACTGTATTTAACGAGACATAAACGTTTTTCTGAATAGTTGCAAATTAAAATTTTCTTTTTTGTGATTCTACCCTCTAAACAATTAGTCACAATTTCAAGAATGACATTTATCACCGAAGAACGCATAGAAAAGTCTAATGTTCCAAAAGTTTAATGGGACTATGGTCCTTTTGAAATGCGATCCTGCGCAATTTTCATTTTATTTTCCAGTAATTCTCACCTGAATCCTCCCCCCCCCCCCCCCCCCAAAAACACAAAACCCCCCATATCCGTTTGCAGCGGTTTGAAGACATGAAATCTCTGTAGAAATATTTTCGTTTACACATTCAATGATATTTTGAGTATTGTGTAATAAGCAGATATAAATTTCTCCATTTGCAATTTTTGTTTGTATCAATAGTATGCAGTTAAGTATTTTTTGTAATTCGCCACTATAATTTGCACTAATTGATCCATTATTGTTTATGGCCACCCCTAATCATTTATCCATATTCGTTACTGTTTCCTTAATATCCTACAAAAGAGCAAAACATTCTCTGTCGAGTTTTTGTTTCTACTTGCATTGTCTTTGTTAGCCACAGACAAAACCATCTCTTACACCCAATGTTTTTGAATTAAACAGAACAGTATTTTCTTGATTTAAAATCGAATTTTGAAAGTCGGAGTTTGCAAAACGTCCCATTTTGTGACCGGCTATGATAATAAATATTACATTCTACATGTACCTCTAGTCCAGGCATGTATGAGACTTTTAACAATTATGTATGTTGTAACTAACTTCACACACTAATTGGCAATTATGATTTAGCTAAGAATTATAGCACACAGAAGGACTTTGACAGAGCTATGATTATTTTTCAAATACAAACTGAAAATGTGACTTTAAATCATATTGTAACTTGTTATAGTTTACAAACAACGGACATTCTGCTAACATCATTGTGCGCGCGCGCGTGTGTGTGTGTGTGTGTGTGTGTGTGTGTGTGTGTGTGTGTGTGTGTGTGTGTGTGTGTGTGTTGGTGGTGTGCACTTCTGGGTGCTGTGGGGCTCGTTTTGGGGAGGCTGCGTGTTTGGTACGTGGCATTCCCTGTTTGATATTATTTTTGTTTTAATGCCAGAATTTGACGAGAAACGTCATGAGTAAGCTCAATTTATATAGTTACGAGTCTGAAACATTGTCTCCTCCTGAATGCCTGGATCATTAATCTATTTCGTCTACGTTCAAACTTTTATATGCAGTCTTCTCTGGCTTTTAAATTTAAATTTGTATCCTGTACAATTTCTGGTAAGACACTGATACTCAAATCGAAGAACTTTATAATTTGTTAACAATGTATTGATTACCCCTCAAAAAGTTATCTTAATAAGGAGTCTTCTAGTAAGCGTGCAAGATTGTACATCTGAACATTGTCAACCCGGTCATGTAGCAAACTAAAGTACACGCTACAGTTACAATATCATCTAAAACCGATATATTTATAAAGAAGAAATTTTGTCAAAAGTAAAGGACAGCACAGACACACCACATAAGACAGAACACACACTCATGCAAGTAATAGATGAATCTGATGGTACCATCTTTGAACGGTCAGTTACCCTATATATTAGTGTCTGGGAGTTAAAGACCACTGCGTGGTTTACGAAGCAATTGTCAGATAAACGAAAATTAACGCCAGTGTGTCTTTTAGCTGTCGGAATAACTGACATCTCATAACGAATACAATATTTGCCAAACTAATCTCCAGTTGCTTTTGTGCTGGACAATCAAGCTCGCTGGAATACAACAAAAAGCAGGCATAGCACATTGACAGTCTAATTAAACGCCTAGACAGCGTCATTCATAGCGTTCTAAATAATTTACATCAATGTCATGTTGCTTGAACAGAATTTTAATATTTGCTAGTATTCAGTTGTTATTCGGTCGCTTATGGCGCCAAGCTTTAAAAAAATGGAAAATGTGAAAAATCACACCTAGAAATTTGAATAAGTGTGCATATGTCAGGAATAAGTGTGCATACGTCAGGAATAAGTGTGCATACGTCAGGAATAATATATACATGTAGTTGTGTGCTCTGACGTCTGCCCAGTTCACGGGTGAACAATCTGGAATAATATATATAGCTGATTCAATACTTACTGGTTGATTGCCGCTCTTCAAAACAAACCACTATAATTTCATTTCTTATCTGAACAAATAAGTACAATATGATTGATATAAAAAAAATCATCACGTGACTACATATACAAGGGTGTAGTCTAGGAAATATTGAAAAATAAAATCTTTCGATTATCCACAGTCCATATTTGAATGCAATATATTTTGTAAATAAATTAAAATAAAATTAAACCTGTTAATGTTAGACGATGTCGATACCAGCTGTTCGATTACGACCATGCTTTAAAGAACAACAGTTTCGTTGTTGTCGTTGTCATAGTGTACCAACTACTGATAGATTTAATGCAGTTGCATCTCATATGTAACTGTAATTTTTCTGCTGCATTAAATGTTTTTTTTAGAACTGTCGTAAATGATCAACGAGTGGTATTGGCCCATTCCTTATTGGCACGTTTGAGTTTCGCCAAAATCTAGATTATTGCCCGTGATAATTCAAGTCGCTTCCGGTATGGTTACATTAAACTTAGAAACACGATTGTTATAAATGATTCTCATTCACATAAAATAAAGCAAGTCATCAAACGAGAACTGTCACAAGCAAGGGAAAAATATGATACACAGTCACCAATATTTAATCATAAGTCATCACATGTTTGAACTATCTTCCTGAGATGCAATATGAAAGTTAAAATATGCCTTCAGCATTTCCGCAACCTTCGTCTTGCGCAGTATTATTCTTGTTTCTTTTGACATTATATTTTATACTTATGACGAGTGAATATTTGTTTACTTTAAGTATGCTTAAGTATACTTAAGAAAAAGTAGATATTTGTAGAACACAGAAATTATAACATAAGAAGCCTAACATTTTTGAGGTTCTTTTCACTTATACCTTTCAAAGAGTTATTGTCAGTCACAAATTTAAGAATGACATTCACCACTGATGAACTCTGAATAACAATATTTATTATTCAACTTTACAATATTACACACTGTATTAGATCAATTGCGCACATGATATGTATAGGTTATAGGTCTATATTACAGGAATAAACAAATTTATTGCGAGGGAGCGTCAGCGAACCGATGATAGTTTGTTTATTCCTGTAATATGGACCTATATCCGGCTTACAGTTTTCCCATCTACTGACAATATTTGTATTGAAATATATAGAGATTAAGGGCGGAGCTTAGCTCAGTGATGTCACAGTCTCACTTATTGGAAAAATAAGTGAAATAATTATTTTCATATTGGAGATATTGAGTCAATATGGAGAATACAATTAGCTTTTTTTGAATGAAATAGGGCCATTTGATTGGATTGGAAAGTAGGGCAAACTGTAAGAAACAGGTAGAGCTAATACAAAGCATAACTGAGCCAATATGAGAAAAGCAGGGCCAATACGAGAACACAGGGCCAATATGGAATTCAAGCATTCTGATTTGTTTAAAAGAGAGGGCCAATACGGAGAAGTCACTTCCGTTAGATTTTTAAACGACGCCATTTTGTTTTGCCATTACATTTTTAGACTCCTGCTGATATTTGTTTACAAGTTGAATACAAATAAAATTGTTATTGTTACAAGAACATTTATATTCTTGTTTTCCTCACTTACAAGACAGTAAAATCTCTATTTTTAGCAGTGATGTAAAATCTTATCTCACATAGGTTTACCCCATACTCCGCGTGCGAACTGCTTAAAAATCGAAAACGACTGTAACATTTTCATTTTTGAAATAAACATAGGGCTATGGGTATTCATTTTCTTAGTTAGACCATTTTCTATCCATCTATAGCATTTTCGAAGTAAAATTCGAGAAAAAGTTGATTTTCATTAGCTTAGCTTTATTGCCTCTTTCTAAACCAAGTGACGTGCAGCAAAACAGAGCTTTGCAATTCGTCCTAGTTGTATATAAGAGACAATGTTATATTAATCCATACGCAAAGGGAAAATAAGTTGCTTCTTGATAATCAAGTGTGTTGGTAACAAAAGCTAACAACGTTGATATGACGATACTGTTATGATGAAAGGCTTGATTATAAATAGGGGAGAAGATGGAGTCATCTGCTACTATCAGGTTTGACGCTGTTCGTCCAGATACAATGATCTCTTGTTTGCTTATTATCCCTATTATAGTACAATTTCTAAAACTTTACAATTTTCGAAAATAAATGATTCACCCCACAAAATTGATAACAAAGAATCTTCTTCCGTGCTAGATTTACACCGTTGAAGCCGGTCTTATCATTGAAGGGGCAATGTCTCTGGTTTTCTACAATGATGGTAGCATCAATATTGAAAGTGTTGCTGCTGTAGATATCTTTGAAAACAACACGGTTTTACAGCGGGAATATACCAAGACAAAGACATACCTCAGATCCATAAAAAATGTTGCTATTGGCAGACATCTCATAAGACGTTTATCAAAATTTAAAATAAATAGAATAATCCCTATTCACCATTAAACATATCACTCAAAACCAATTAGACATACACTGAGATGAATGTATCGTTTGAATATGGTAGAAGGCAATAGAGAAGATAAATACTGCGACATAAATATCAACTATATAAAGGCAATTTTTTTACCAAGTGCAAAACATTTATCCGACCATCTTGGACTGGTCTCTTACCCGATTTTTTGTTTATTCGGGTTAAAAATCACTGCATGGTTTCGAGTCAGATAAACAAAAAATAAAACCAGTGTGTACTATAAAAGGAACAGTTTTTAAAATAAAGTCAGCGTGAAATTCGTGAAAACGGCTCTGTAGAAATTGTAGAGTAAAAAAAGAATTAAAAAGAAAATAAAACAGTCATCTCCATAGAACAATATTAGAATTTAACATTGACTTTGACCAATTTGAAAAAATCACCTTGACTGTTTTATGTGTGTTCTTGGGCAAAGGCACTTGCCTAATACAATTTAGAAATAAAATTAAAAATTCGAAAAAACAAAATATTTAGAAGTGACCTTGACCTAAAAATATTTGGTTGCGTAAAACAATTTTATAATAAAAAAAATTCGAAAACAAATCTATTTTAGAAACAGTGACCTTGACCAATCCCCCTCGAAAAAAAATTTAATTGCTTAAAACAATTAAAAAAATTAAAAGAAAACATATTTAAATATCTTCCTCTCCATGCAAACTACATACACACCAAGTTTCATTGCAATTGGTCACTCCTAACTCATGTTATTAAGAAGAAACCATTTTTCTATATTTAGTAACTGACCTTTGACCTACTAATCTTAAAACCATTAAGGGTACTCTACCGGTTATGACCAACCTTCACATCAAATTTCAAGATGTTAAGCGTTCTCGAGTTATCGTTCGGAAACTGTTTTACAATTATGGGTCACCGTGACCTTGAAGTTTGACCTACTAACCTTAAAAGCATTAGGAGTCATTTGCTGGTCATGGCAAACCTCCACATCAAGTTTGAAGATGCTAGGTCCAAGCATTTTCAAGTTTTCATCTGGAAACCGTTTTACTATTCCGGGTCACTGTGACCTTGACCATTTACATACTGACCTAAAAAACAATAGGGGTCCTCTGCTGGTCATGACCAACCTCCACATCAAGTGTCAGGATCCTAGGCCTTAACGTTCTTGAGTTATCATCCGGAAACCAGTTGACGGACGAATGGATGGACGGACGGACGGACGGACGCAAGTTTTCTTGCGGTTAAAGTTAGTGTTGTAAAATATTACATACTTTGTGAATGTTTGTTGTAGAATTGTCACATAGATATTTGTCATTATTAGGGTTGTTGCGGCGGCCGAGCGATCTAAGACATTCTATTGGGCATTTCTATGCGATATCAGGGAACAGTGCATATTCTAATATGGTATCCGTCCGTCTGCCGTGTATTAAATTGAAAAATGAGGTCTTAAATGTATTAACATTGAATATGAATACATAAAGGATTTGAATATGGAGGACAGAGATTCACAACATAAAATATGAACATATCTTTATATTTTAATGATGATGTATCCCTTTGTGTTTGTAAAACGGTGTCTGGACATTTTGCCTTGCATGTCAAGTATGCTCTTTCTTATGGGTCACGTTTAGCATCTAGGTAATGTTACGAGCCAGGCGTAACGAGAAAGACAAAGCCAGCAGCAAACTTTACAAAATGTATTTAATCCAAATTACAAAGTTGAGATTAAATCTTAATACCTAATTCACAGTTCTAAATATCCTAGATTATTCTGATCCTGTTAAATGTCCTTTTAGAAGTCTAAATGCGATTGTTGAATGTTCTTGGGTACTTTGAAATTAAATTTCACACACTTAAATTAAAAAATCTACAAAGGTTTTGTTACTAAATAATACCTAAAGAATAATCCAGAATCTTTACAGAGTAACTCCATTTAATAACTGTAGACTAACCAAAGATAACCCTACAAATCTTCATTCCTTTATATGTACTTTATCATCTTTCTATAAGGATACGGAATAAGCTTGTATTTACTTGAATAATCTCCAATTTTCTAAATATTCTAGCAGTTTCAATATCATTCCATAACCTTCTACCAGTTTCTATAATTTTCTATAAGCTTCCATAATGCAAATACTATTGGTAAATAAGTGCTCATTGACAATAAACATCATTTCAAATATCAAAACAAATTTACCACTCACAAATAAGCTGTTTACATAACAGTAAAGCGGTGTAATCAAAGGAAATCTTACTAAACACTATTAAGGCCTCGGTATTAAACGAGTCATACGCATGCTTTCACAACGCAATTTACGCATCTTATAAAAGCAAATGATAGATGCACAAATCAATCTCAATATGTCATTATCTACATCTCAGACATATATCAAATGGGAAGAGTTAATTTCAAACGTCTAAATTGCTGATGGTGCTGTTAGTACACATTAATTTCACATGCATTTTGGAGATAAACAATGTCTGGCACGTCAATATAAATGTCTACTGGAGTTAAATAGATAAGGCCTGAATGGGAAAGGTGAACATTTGCGCTATTGCAAATTATGATCACTATTTAATTCGATATATATAATATTACGTATACCACAAATAAATGTATGCTGAACATTATCATGTTTTGAAGACCTGTTTCGATACATTATAGTTTAGTTGTACATTGCGTCGGTAAATAATACGATTATGAAGAGATGTATATATCAAATGACTACAAATAAAAGCATATAGGCTCTCTTTCCTGCAGTACTCTGGACATACAAATCATATCACTTCCAATCAGCATTATGTATGCGTTTTTTTTTTAGAAAAGGTATGCATTCGCGGTAATCAGCTGTCGATTCACTGAAAAGAAACAACCACTTTAGTCTCAGGTTTGCACATACCTTATTATTAGTGATAAGCATTAAGACTTGCATCAACGTCAGTTTATTACAAACAACGAACAATACTAGATAATTACCTTTAAAACACTCTTAGACTCCCAGAATAAAAATAAGGAAGTATTACTTAAGAAATAATAAATGCCTCCCTGTATTTTATCGTTGAATAAAATATAGTCAGGAATTTGGATGCGTAGTAATTAAATCACGAGTGCGTAGCACGAGTGATTTAATTTTTCGCATCCAAATGACTGACTGTATTTTATTCAATGATAAAATATAGGGAACAATTTATTATTTCGATTCTAACACGTTATTTTCTTTGAAAACAATCCCGAACTTTATTTAACGCGTAGTAGTACATCATTGTAACCTTAAAACGCGAGATACGATTGGACGCGCTTGCTTACATACGTCACGTCGTTACGTCATTTAAGTTACGTCGTCCTTGGAAAAACGTGCTGTATTTTATCGTAAAATAAAATACAGGCTTTTCCCTATACGTTTATATAGGAAAAACAGCCGCTTGTGTTAGAATAAGTTTTAGATAATGATTACGTTTCATAGAAACGATTAAAAGGATTAAAGTCCTTTAAAGTCCAAGGATCAATTTGAATTTACGAATATTGAAAAAAATAATACATTGTACTGAAAGGATAATGATAGAGCCGTGCTCTATTCACTGCTCTAAAACAAAGTTTATATAATTATGCCTTTATCTCATATTCAAGCCGTGTATTCACCAAGAAAGCTTTTTTTATTGTTTGCGATATCATTGAAACATACTGCGCTATATTTCTAACATGTACTTATCGGTTAGGAATTTTTTTGCTACAAATAAAGGTCATTTCCGCTGGTATGGCATCTTTCTTGGTAAAACAGAGCCACTTGTAATTGTGCTCCTAGCACTTTTAACACTCGTTGAGAGTACTGGAGTATACAACAAAGTAGATAGGAACTTTAATAGATTTCTTTTTCAGAATGATAACACAACGGCTAAACTTGTAACGTAAACTTACGCTAACTACATGTTTAACACTTGTTAAACACGGTTATAGTTGCTTGTTGTAAGCGTATAGAAATTTACTTGGATAATTTCTGAATATCGTATGTCTGAAAATGATAACTTCCATTTTTTAGGTTTTGTCATAGGTCGTATGTTTCCTGGAGCTTTATGCTTTTACTACAAAAAGGAAGAAGAAACGCGAGATTTCTGGTTATCACCCCTCAATGTAATGGTTGGTATAAGGAAAGAAGAAACTACGACAGTTATAGACATGTCATCAACTCCATTATCCTTTAAACTTATAAATATTTTAGAACTCACTGTATTATACATTTTCCCCGGGTCAAGACAATGAATGAAAGCCAAGGTCAAGTATGACGTAATTACACCACGTGATAAGCTGTATACTTTGCAAATAATTTTGTTAGAACTATCGCGGGCACATTTATTTAAAATCTTAAACTAAAATTAAGTTTCATAATTTAGTTACGTTTGATAAATTGAATAGTGGCACAAATGAGATGAGCGTTTTCCATTAGCCACTCTTCCAGCCAGATTACACATTCTACCAGTTTTAATAACTTCGGCTTAAAATAGAAGATAAATAATATATGGCTTCGTGTGCTTTTATCGAAAAATGGACATTTTCTTTTCGAATACGTTCCTAGAAAATGATAATCTCGGCCGTTGTGAACTATATCACCCCACACCTAAACTCCTACGAATGCTTCTATTTTCGATAAAGTAATCAATATGTTATTTCTTGATTCTAATTGGCTCTGAAGTTCACTTCTTTGTTTTCGTAAATCATTAACTATAAGGTATAGATAGAAGTAGTCTTGACCGGTCATTGCTTTCTGTAATACATTTCAATTGTCGGTTTTCTTTTGATGGCTCAGATCCATGATGCGTTGATAGTAAACCGTCGAATATTAACCTCTGTATAAAAAAGATTCAAGGAAATAACTCAGACCATTATAATAGAAGAATCTGAATATTGTATTTTTCAATTCCAAATTATCAACCATGTCTTTAGAAATCATATACCTTTGGTAAG
The DNA here is from genome assembly GCA_022818135.1 of Saxidomus purpurata. Lineage (NCBI taxonomy): Eukaryota > Metazoa > Mollusca > Bivalvia > Venerida > Veneridae > Saxidomus > Saxidomus purpurata. The sequence goes on along the minus strand of JAFMSR010000014.1, from coordinate 2,963,492 downwards.
GCTAATAATGCGGAAGGGGGGCTGTGAAGTTGCATCCATAAGAACATTTTCTCTCTGTGAAGAATTGAAAGATTAGCGAGACCATTTTAAATCCTCAGAAGGTAGAATGAGACTTATCTGTAGAGGTGTTTCTGATATTAAACGTTTATCAGAAACCTTGCATGATTTCCCATTTACTAGGCAGCTGTAAAATAAACAAAAAAATAATGCCAGTCTGTCGTAAATCCATCGAAATAATCGACATTTGATAACAAAGGCAGTATTTTGCAGCATTAAATTCATTCCGTGGCTTTGAGCTAAACAATCCGGCATGAAGGCATACAACAAAACGTCAGATATTGCGCATTGACAATCCTATTAAAGACCTAGACTACGTCATTCACAACTTTCTAAGTAATTTAAATCACTGTCACGAGGCTGTTGTAGAATTTTAAGAATTGTTCTCATTCAGTCTTTATTCGGATGCCTTTGGCGTCATACTGTTTAATAATCTTTCTTTCTGATTCTAATATCTAAATTTCAGGGGGAGTTTTCAATTAATTCTTAGACAACATTATTTTCAACAACTTTATGTATGAATAAGCATGATTACACTAATTCATATTGAATAACTGGATAATGCTGACCTGTCGGCATCATTTATTGTTTGCAGCTCTATATCTCTAAATTCTTATCGCAAGTTGTCTTACCTTTTTATAATCCTAAACAGTCGAGGATGACACTTTTCGAAGGCTTTTATCTAATAAACAATCTAAGAGTTATTTTCTATGTAGTTAAACTTATAGCAATCAACATGCCATTTTCAAATTTGTTCTGCTCCATTTTATTGCTTACCAGCAATCACACAGAGTGACGACTTCAGATTCAATGTTCGTAGTGAAAGAAATGAGTACTCAGTAATAAGTATAACTATCAGCTTCTAATTTAATACCTGGTACAAAAGACAAAAAACTAAATATAAGTGTCTGCTTGTTTACTAATGCCAATACTTAAGGTTATTCTATTTACGGTCTTTAAAGCTGTTCGCTCTCAGATTTTGGTAAAACAATGTTTTTCAAACTGTAAGAAAATATTGTATTTTAAAACATATAGTCATATAAAAAGGCTCCAGTATAAATTCCTGTCATGTTTATTTGTAGATTTCAAATTATACGCTACCAAATAATAAAGCGTTGCAAACGCTTTTGAAATTCCAATATAAACATATAGTGTAGCGGTGCCATAAAACCAACATTTTCAATCGATTTCTGCAAATGCCAACCTAGAGTTTTGCTTATTTTTTTTATTTTAGCCTTAAGTTTTTTTTTGTTTTTTTTCAACGGTAACTCAGAGAGAGCAGCTTTAACTGTTATCGATTTAGTGGCAGTCAATGGTTTTCTAGTTCACTGAAGGTTGAAAAGGCGGAAATACAACGCGTAACAAAATTTTCATTTGTACTGGAAAATCTTTAACACACCAACTACATGTTGTAAAGAGATTTTTGTTCCTTATCGGATATATGAACAAAAAGACAAATACTCGCCTCCAAATGACAACAGTCCAGACATTCAACCGTATTGTTATCTCCTACCGTATAGTTAAAAATAAGATAAATAAACTTGTACATTTTGGAGTAAAACTTATCCATTTCATTGTGCTTTTGACTTCTTGGTTCCACATATTCCATTTGTTTAATGTAGTGTTAGTTGCCCCTTATTAGGACAACCGTATAACGTTTTGTGTAATAACCTTTTTTATTTTCTAAATAACTGTCACAAATCACTCGAAAAGTAAGTTTTAAATATATGGTTTCATGCCAAAATAGTTAAAAAAGATTGTTGCATTAATTTGGTAAAACTATAATCGGTCAAAAAAGACAGTTTTCATGACTCTCGTGTTACTTTGTACCCAGTCGACCAGTGTTTGTCAAATTTTCAGCACAGAATTAGTACACTAATATCATTCAGTTGCACTCAAATTGAAAACAGTAAAATAATATCAAACAGGGAACGCCACGTACCAAAAACGCAGCCTCAACACAAACCCACAGCACCAACAAGTGCACACCACCAATACTACACACACACACACACACGCACACACACACACACACACAATCATGTACACAAACACATATACACTACCAACACATACTAGCATACAAAGCAAACACACGAGGACAAAACGAACTTTAAAGCAACACAGTGAAACACCGCCTGGCCACAACGGTACATTGGCCAAATACACCATTGGGGAGCTTAAACCGGTTTATGGTGTCGAACCGAACCTCACTCGTACCCCCACCTTGTTCCAAAGTCACAGGACAGTGTAAATAAAAGTAATCTTTGCTAGGTGAATCTCTAACAGTCGCAATGGAAACAAAAGGAATGGCTATGTAACACATCAAAAATGCTCGTGTATAAATATATAAAAAGCAAACCTTGAGAACCCAAAAACGTATGTACTCAATGCCTTTGCAGAAGGCAGAGCACCAAGAGAAACACCCTTAGGGCCCGACGAAACAGGCCAGAGGACAGAAATCAAAACAGTTTCGTCCCAGTGGGATTTAAAAACTGCCCATCACAGAGTCCTCCCCTCTTCCGTCAGACACAATCAAAGAGGGAAGCATAGCGTCCAACTGTAAACGGGTTGAACACCAAACATGCGGTGTGTCTCAAAACAGTTGGGTCGTAACCATGTTGAAGTTATGTTGACATTTCCATTGTCCTATAACTTGACGTAAGCTCTGATGCAATACTTTGCACGTCAACATCATAAACTCATTCTTTTTGTGCAATTTCAATGTCGTACCAATAATTATCTAGAACGTTCGTTCGAACAAGGAAACACATACTATTGCAAAATAGCTATAAAATGTCTCATATAATTGCACTATTTGGTTAATGCATTGTCGCGTTTTATTTCTATTTGACAAATAACTATCTGTTTTCTCACAAACAAACTAGCTGAAAGAAAGTATGAGGCCACAAGCGATAATATTGTCTGCCCTATACATTCTTTGTAGAAATTTATAGTGTTTGATACGAAGATATAAGGGCTGTATCAATTTATTGAAAATAGTTGTAAGATATATCGTAGTTTTATCTTGGATCAATTTGACATGTCTTACTTAAACAAATGAATAGCATATTCAGATCTAAAAAGGCTGTTTATGTCGAGCGTGACTAAGCATTACTTTCAGACGGTTTTTGTTGACCTACATTGACAATAGGACCATCATGTGCTAATGTTCTCCTGTTTTTCCTGTTTGTGTTCGCTTCTAACCAATCTTTTGGCTTAATAAGCTACACTTCAGGTCAGATCAATTTGCATGGCCGCTGTCTTTAGGAAAGGACAATTCTCATGAGAGGTATCCATGACAATGAACAATTGCATACTAGTAATGAATATTATGACGATTTGCGCATTGATAGTAATCTATGTTGGTTGGATGTATAAGTATACCCTTCTACTTGTTTGTTAGCTCTCTAATTAGACTTATCGCGGGATTTTAATAGAGCTACATAATTATTTTCCACGTGTAAGGTCAAAGCTTGTCTGTGCATCAAGCGCTCTTCAGAATTCAGTCGTACTTATGTTGCATTTTGTAGAAAGTCAAAAAAGAGAATAAGGTTTCAGAATAAACTGCATTTAATAGCTTCAACAGTCAAGGTTTATAAATCAAGATAACTTTCAAAATCAATAGGAGTCATCTACTTGTCATGATTAAACCACCTAAATTTGAAGACACCAGGCCAAAGTGTTCTCAAGAAAGTTATTGATTTGACAACTTTGTGATCGGCTGACCTCAAATTCGATAGGTATCAACTACTTGAAAATATTAAAATATCATCTGCAAATATCATTTTCAAATACTGATTACTTTATTCTCAAAAGTTTTAACAGAAAACATCTTTCTAAGACGACATGACCTAGCATTAAAGAGGCACTCCCTACATGTAGCAGAGTAGATTATGTGTTCAATGAACGTAAAATGATAAATAAATACAATTTCAAAGAAGAACTAATAGCATAAAATGCCTCATTTCACCACAATTAATCAATATAGATCCATTATGTTATGAATCGCATCCACCCATTAATTGTACAACAACTATACATAGATTATTGAATGGTTTACGCTATTGAAGCACATCTCTACACCGCTGATTTTATCGGTAATGACTGGGAATACATAGCTGAAACCTTAAGGTTATGTTATAACACTTCCGGAGATTTTATTATTCATGTTTTCGAGGTTATTTAGTTAGACATCAATTAAAGGGTATGTCCCTTTAACTTTTCTTTTTTGAAAACCATTTGAACGTTACTCATTAGCTTATCAACTTAAAATAGAGCTTCATCAAAGAGTGTTGTTATTTATGATGTCAACGAAAATTCATGTTACCTAAAAGCCATATCTATCGTAATAATAGGATGCTGAAAATCAAAATAGTAAATTCGATTAGGTTTCAATATAATCTTTTATCTGGTCTGGAAGGTCCGTGTTTCATGATTTTTCCTGATGGCATTAACCCAATGAAATTATTATACGATTTGAGTTTAGATTAATTTGTCTATAAGGTTGTTCATTCGAAGCTGTCACGACAGATTGGACTACTTCGTAAATGTGTTCGTAATTCGGTTCAATGTCCAACAAAAAGCGAATATATGACAAATGGGATTCTACAATGTTGTTATTACCGAGTCTGAAAATCATATTGAGGATCAATAACCACATTTCTAGAATTAATAGACAATTTTAAGTCAGATTGCAATATATTTATAAAAATCAAAATCGATCAATTATGTGCATTTCACAAGAATCTGCAATAATTCAGAAAAAAGCCCATAGCGCAATGAAATATCATTCTGTTGGAGAATACCGACTCTGATTTAAAGCTGCTTGTGTGTGTGTGTTGGTGGTGTGCACTTCTGGGTGCTGTGGGGCTCGTTTTGGGGAGGCTGCGTTTTTGGTACGTGGCATTCCCTGTTTGATATTATTTTTGTTTTTTTGCTCTCAGTTGCCGTTGGAAAAAATGAATTTTTCAAAATTGATATACTAATACATAAATACAAAGCAAAAAACTAGAATCAACAAAAGTAAAACTCTAGTAAGGAATTCGCTTGATTGAAAATGCTGGTTTAACGACACCGCTACACTATATGTTTATATTGGAATTTCAAAAGCGTTTGCAACGCTTTATTATTGGTAGCGTGTTTTTTTCAAATCTACAGAATACGCTTTACAAGAATTTGTATTGGAACATTTTTATATGACTGTATGTTCTAAAATATGTTCTTCTCATACAGTTTGAAGAACTTATTTTTTTTACCAAAATCTGAGAGCGAGAAGCTTTACGGCACAAGTCGCGTGCTTATATTATATTTTCACGTTTGTCACATACGCAAACACTGACTCCATCAAGATATGGTTGTCGCAAGTATTGATATCCTTCTTAAGTGTATCAACAAAATTTAAGTAAACTTTTAAAATCGATACATTGTATGTCATGAGAGTGTTGTTTATTCTATTTTCAAGAGTCTCTGTAATACGAAGGGCGCCAATTCTATCTTGTTTTGTCTATTGCTTATTGCTTGTTTCCGTAACGGTTGCTGATGTGTTCTATTGTTGTTGTAGTCTCAGCCTTTGTATTATGCTTTCAAGAAATTCTATTATAGAATTTATCTTAAGGGCATATTTACTTATAGCAGAGAACCTTTTCGGTAGCTTTTATGAACAAAATAGTATCCATCTTTCTTCATAATTATTGGACACTAACCTTTTAGCAGAATGAGCAAAGATGTATCCTCTCAGCAAATCGTTATCTACCTACCACAGGGTAATTATAAATGCAATCCTATATTGTTCAATTGCCTAGTCGTTACAGCGAGAACGTTCTTGTCATCCAGGAACGTTTTATTACCTAAACACTTTATTCAGTGATTATAAGCAGAAGAAATTTGCAAATTGTAAATTTTGTCAACTCTGTTTTGTAATGGTGCTTACTTATATGCTGTATTATAGCACTTTCAAATGTGTTTGTGTATGAAACGAGAACTTCATACGTTATTTGTATAACAACTTGAAATGTAATTGAAGATACATACATATTTTTCTTTCATTTCGATGTAGTTAGTAGAATAAGTAGTTAAAGAAGGTTACTATTATTATAGTTTAAATGCTTCCCGTTTTAACGGGTTATAAGAGGAAAAAGTAATGTACATTGGACGGATTTAAGCTTAACTCTTTCCTGTCGGACAATTGGCTATTTTGAGGGTTGAATTAGGTCACAGAAAAAATCAACAAATGTATCTGTGAATTTTGAGTTGGCAGGATAACATTTGTTCTCCTTCTCCACTACCATGTATTTAAGTATTTGTTAAATCCATCACCAACATTTTTGTTTCTTCTCTGTTTGCTGCTGTGTTTTTGAATATTTTCAGATAGAGGAAACTTCAATCTCGACATAAAATCAAAAATAATATCAAACAGGGAATGCCACATACCAAAAACGCAGCCACGGTTCACTTGGTGTGTTTCACAAATGGTCCCTCTTTGCACAGAGACATGGTTGTTACTCAAGAAAATTTGAATAGGACTGTGTATCTATAGCGCCATTATCCTTTCAAAGACTAATGTGAATATAGGTCGATGAACCGGATAGTTATGTTAGTGATTAGCCGTTTAGAATACTCTTCCAGACTTTTCGCAACTGAAATGAACATGGAACGGAGTGCGCCTCTTTTGTTCACTACCATACACTATTTATTAACAGTATATACCATTTTAAGAGCTGTTGTCTTTACTCCCATTCAAAAAAGATATTACCCTTCTATGAAATTGGTGGTTTCCTGATTGATCAACGATCCGTAAATATATATTGATATTTACGGGCAAGCCTGACATATCCCGTTAATGTACCCCATGCTAAACGTGAGCTTGTTCGCCGCGGACTCTACGTCAATGTATAAGTCCGTGCTGATTTGTGACGTCACGAAGTGACATTGAGGTATCATAAGGGGAGTTGAAGGTTTGCTTATGGTCAGCCGTGAAATAAATAAAAACAAAAATAATATCAAACAGGGAATGCCACGTACCAAAAACGCAAAAAACATAAACGGAATGTTTCAAGTTTTAAGACAAGGAAGGGTAATGAAATTATTATTTGTTTTTTGACGTGATATAAGGGGATATATTACACGCCTCGACATAATATTACCCGTAATATTATGTCGAGGCGGTAATATATCCCCATATACCACTTCAAAAAACAAATAACATGTAATATAAGTTTCAGTATTATATCATACCATACACGGATAATATAAGTGACAAATACTAAAGAAATGTTTTGTGACATAAGTATTAACGCTCTTAATTCAAATTCATTTGTTACTAGATTAAAATGAATCCATGACTAAAGAATCAAAGGTTGTAGTCAAATGGGAATAAAACATTTTATGTTCTTCTACCTTATTATAAATAATGATATTTAAAATCAACTAATATATTTTCAAATAATTATTTTTAATATGGTATTAAAACGTATAAGGTGGTTCAACCCATGTGGACCCATGCCTTTTGTTTCCATTGCGTGTGTCAGAGATTCACCTAGCAGGGATTACTTTTATTTACACTGTCCTGTGACTTTGGAACATGGTGGGGGTAAGAGTGAGGTTGGGTGCGCACCATAAACCGGTTTAAGCTCCCAGCTCCCCGGTGGTTTTTTGCCACTGACCGTTCCAAGGCGGTGCCCCACTGTTTCCTTTAATTGTTCATTTTGTCCTCGTGTTGGGTTGCTTTGTATGCTAGTGTGTGTGTGGGTAGTGTATATGTGTGTGTGACATGATTGTGTGTGTGTGCGTGTGTGTGTGTGTGTGTGTGTGTGTGTGTGTGTGGTGGTGTGCCTTCTGGGTGCTGTGGGGCTCGTTTTGGGGAGGCTGCGTTTTTGGTACGTGGCATTCCCTGTTTGATATTATTTTTGTTTTTTACATAAATAACAATCAATGATGAGGAAAGAAGATATCCTCATTACATCAAGTAAAACATGGCTTATTACTTTGGCTTTTTTGATGTTTTTAATTGGTGAAAATGTTGGCGACAAGTTTGAAAAACCAAGACGAGACCCTGAATATAATTATCTGCATTGTTTTCACTTTGCTTTTGTCTACGTGTAACAATTATTTTTAAAATATGTCTACTTTGTGGGTGTTTAGCAGCCACGCCTTTTATTTGCAAAACATGTTCATGCTCAAATAGTATAATTAGAATAGTTTAATACAGATTATTAAGTTCATTATTTGTGTTTCCAAACTTCCTAGTGTAAATTCAGCTATAATTGTAACAGTTGTCGATAATCTTAGGTGTCGTTCTCGTAACAAAGATGTCATTTGCTCTAACTGTACTCGCAGTTAGCAAACCCGACGGTACGTTTCAAGTCTGTCTTTTCCATTAATGTAGAAAATCCAAACAAATTCACAACAAACATACAGTCATGCATACAGTGCATGTGGTGCAATGGGAGTTGCAATAAATAACGAAATTGAAGATGATCAAACAAGTGATTCTAGACTGTACTTGATTTGGACAAAGGTCTGAAGGACATGAAACAGGCTTGTCTCAAAATCATTTATTGACTTTATTTCATTATGCTAAAGTCTCCATTAAACAAATTCATTTGTTTGATCGAATTTATCTTCATTTGGGTCGACGTAAATCAGATTTTATCAAACAAAGTATTTTTAACATAAAAAATACTTGTATACGCAACAGGTTGCTACAAATTCAATAAAACTGCTGACCAAACGCAAAGCCTACTCGAGTGATTTCCTTTATAAATAGTGTGTAGAAAATTACTTTGAAGAAGTGATTAGTTCCAGTGATGTACTAGATTGGCGTTTCTGTCAAGATTGGTAAAGGTCAAACTTCATTTAATTGACTCAAGAAAATTGTTGTCATGTCGACATACTTTCTGTAGAACCTACATTGCTTACGATTACCCTACTTTTACATAGGTCTAAGGTACAAAAATGTAGGTACATGTACGCGTACAATTTAGTCATCATTCTGAATAAATTTGTAATAATGATTAATATTTTACCAATTTGAAAATTAGTGAATTTGTTTGAGAAATAATGATAAGAGTTTGAATGAGATTTTGAAGCCCTTCTGTGGATGGGAAGTACTGATGAGGACCTAAAGAATCAACCCATTTAGTAAATGATTGTTGTGAGAACGCACTAAGTTTACATTTGGTTTATAATTAGGCTTATAATATTATTTTTGATATTAACTGTTTGATATTATTTTTGTTTTTAACGTTGTAACAGTTACTTTTAAGCAGCGTTTCTGTATGTGTGTGCCAAACAATTACAAGACATTGGCCACGAGGATTCACACTTTTAATTGTCATAGTGTTTCAATCCTACTCTTTACCAAACATTTCTTGCGTCACACAAGTGGGGCCAGAAACAGACTGAATATCCTTTGGCTGATAATAATAAATATTTTTAGCTTTTTCAATGTCGGTTTTACAACAATAAATGTTTCATTATTTGTCAATTCACCATATCACCATAACAAACTTGCCAGTACCACATACTTCTAAACTTGATTGATATGTACTTTAGGCTAGAATCCTAAAACGAACGTAATTAGCGAATTATCTTGTCCTTATTAACCTAGCCCTTACACCAAGAAGCAATTAAGTTAAATGGTCAAGCCCTGTGAGTTACCATATTCTCCAAACAAAACAGAAATTCTTGTAGTTCTGTCTGTAGCTATACATTCCTAATACATGTATAGTCATAGTTTAAGTGATACTGGGTTGCTTTCAGTTTTAAGCATTTGTAATTGATCAATTGCCATAATCTTATAACTTAAACATCTATGTTTTCAGTAAATAATTGACAACATACAGGTAGGGCTACATGTAAGCGACGACATTTCAATGATGCTTTTCGGGCATCAATAACGAAGGAAAATATAAATATCTCTTTGATACTGAAGGGTAAACAGACCCCAACGCGTTATAGAATACGTCACGTATTGTAAACAAAGCTGTCATTTAGAGTGTAAAAACACTTCTGTTATGGCACCCTATTCTTCATTTGTAGCAAATGTTGTTAACTCCAAACCTCTCGTTGGTCCGGAACATTTGCCTTCCATGATAACTACACATTATTATGGATGAATCGAGCATCAACAGCTCGATAACTCGAAGGGCACATTTTGTCCAGCGATAACCTATGCTAACTTGAAGTCGCTGATTTATTCGAATTGTTCTTACCTTCACCGGCATATACATATTTTTGAGACGTTGTGAGGAATTGTCCATTGTTTCTTGTTTGTTAGATATACTATAATTATCTATTTAGTGGGTTATTTGTACCGAATGTTAAATATACATTTAAAGTCTAACTTGTATATTAGGTACGTAATTCAAAAAGACAAAATTTTGGAGCGCAACAACTACATTATTACCCGTGTACGGAAGCGTATAATGGTCGCCAGTTGCTAGATATTTATGTAGATTGGATGCAAAAATATCGCATCATGTTTGAAATCTTACTGGGAAAATGCAAGATAATAAAAGAAATAATTACATTATAATTGTAGCATTCGAGTCTTAAGAATCAGCAAGTAAAATCATTTTGAACGGTGTTGGTTTTGCATAACAGATTTATCTTGCTTGTGTAAGATAATTTATTACTAAAGATGAGTTAATATTTAGCTCCAACATCGGTGAAACTAGAGTAGATGACTTATGAAAATGTTCTCCTTTGAGCTCACCCTAGCCTGTGTCCGTACTTACCGTCTGAACATTCTGTAAGTACAATCGTCATGAAAATTGGTTAGCATATTTTTCTAGATGATCTCTCAAGGTCACGCGGGGTCAAATCCTAGACAATGTCAAATAATAGAAAAAGTTTCATTGTAGAAACCACATTTTGTACCCAATCATTAATACAATTGGTTAGAATGTTTGTCTTGGTAAAATACAGGACAAGATAGAAACTGTATTACGTGTGAACAAAACCTAGGGCACCAGGTCAAATAATAGAAAAACTTATCACCCCAGAAGCAAAATTTGCACCCAATCATCCTGGAAATGTCTTGATAAATGCTAGGTCAAGTTTGAAATTTGGTCACATCATAAATTCACAAGGTGAGAACTCATAGAACATCAACATTCTAGAATTCACATTCTGAACCAAATCATCTTGAAAATTGATCAGAATGTTTGTTTTGATGAACTTTAGGTTTAGTTTGAAACTGGGTTTCGTGTAGTAAAAAAGTAGGACTTCGGCTCAAATCATTGAAAAACCTACTAGCTCAAGAAGCCACATTTGACATACTGGAATCAGTCATTTTGAAAGAAAGTTTGTCTTGATGAACTTTAGTCAAGACCGAAACTGCGTAACATATTGGTCAAACGTTAGGCTTGTCAGCGGGTTGCTTTGATTATGACTTTAGACCTACTTTTTGTCTTTGGGGCAAGATAGCGATATATGACAATATTGGCCCCCTTGTAATTCATTATAGCAGATGGCTGCATAATAAGTGATTGTGTTCGATTTCAGCTTTGCGCGAGAAATATACGCCAGATAAGAACTTTATTTGCCAAACAATATGTGTCGGATTCGGGGAAGAGTTTCTTTAGTAAAAGTTTTAGCAAGATATGATATTGTGATTGCTTTTTGACGTCTAACGTGTTACGAAAACAAACCGCTCTGGTTATCTTATTTTTTCATGGCATAACGCACAATTGCAAAATATTATCAAGCAAAGTCAACATATTGCCACACACATGTCTAGTTGACATAAACAGTAACTGTCGACCATCATACGCTTCCGTACCCGTGAAAGCAGAAACTATTGATACGGCGCGTAGCTGGTCCCTCGCTAATTCGTGTTATCGACATTTTGTTATATATTCTGTCTAGGCTTTAGCAATGTCACTTCCAATTTCATAAAAATTGCGCTCTTAGGTAAACTTAAATTTGAACGGACAAAATTTCTGCAAACTGTGTAAGACCTTCTCTTTCAAATGCAAAAGAATGATTTATATTATCATCAAGAGACCCGATCAAAATATTATCATCCATATTTCATCATATTGTTCCCATAAACGTCAATTTATTTCGGTAACTTCCGTGGTTTCTCTTTCTAGACGTTGCAACTAAAAACATAGTGAAGATGCACATTTCTATATTTATCAATTGTCAACAGGAATGTATTTCTATAATCAGAAGAAAGTATATGAGATAACTGGCGCTTTGATGTGTGGACAAAAAAGCATTCATCATTTTATCTCGTGAAAATGCTGCTCTTTGCCGAGTCTACATTCTTTTTATCATTTGCATATTCAGTTCATTCAGAGTTCATTTAAATACGGAACAAATTACATTTACTTGTACTTATTGTCTGCATTAATCTGCAATGAAAGTTATTATAATTACCGGTTTCCCGTTATTTATATTACCTTCAACCCAGGAGACCCTAGTCATTACCGCTCTGTTATTAAAAAAAGATTATCTATAATTGCAAAATTTCAAGTGTCTTAACCATTGACAAAAACTAGGAAACAGGCATGTTACATGTATATATTTCATTTTTCAAATAAAAAATGCAATTATGTACATGTATAATGAAAACGCAAGGACAATAGTTTGCTTTACATACAGAAACAGCATCTTTGTTTAAACGAAACTTCTAACAGTTTTTTAGCTTACATTTGTATTTTAGTCCGATCAGAGCATCAAGACATGTACTGTAAAAGAAATGTCGATCGAATGAGGACGTAATTTCTACCAGATATGACAAGTAGACGTTTACTTTGTGCTTCTCTGATTCATCAAATTGATAGTGTGCGAAATATGAATACTAAAGAATAGTGTGTCTTTCAAAACCACTCTTTGAAGCCGCCGTGTCGCAATGGTAGCGCGTTCGCCTCAGGATCGAAGGGCTCCGGGCTCGATCCCTACCATCTCCATGTCGATAGTGTCTTCAGGCATGTCACAAATATTTCCACATTGCTTCTCTCTCTTCGAGGTTGATTCCATCGGGAATGAGTCTCGAGAGCGATTAATATAAGTTGTAAGATTTTGTTTCGCAATCGAGATTAAATAGATTAGTATAATCTAAACCACTCTTATAATGTTGCATTTAAACTCATTTGTCGAACAATAAATGACATATTTAATATATAATGTCTTAGAAAACGTTAATATGTACTTTTTCAGATGTTTTTCATGCTTGTCTTTTAAAAGGATGTTTCTACATGAAAAACAAGATTTAAACATGTTTTGTAATACGGGTTATAGTGTCTAGGGTCTATGAGCAATAAACCAGATAGTTATGGAATGTTTCCGTTGCTAGACAACTTAGCTAAACCATTATGGACGCGAATTCTGTAGAACATATTCCTCTATATTCATGTTCAGCATTGCTGTAATTTTGTATTAAAAATAACGAATATGGATAATAATTATAGAAAACGTCATAGCTCTATTAATAATAATCAGTTTTCGATGATGTTTCATGTGTATCTTTGAAAAGGGTATATCGTAATAAAATTATAATAAAAACAAAATCAAAGAATGTTTTCATTGATACATGTGCAAGTGTCTGTCTGTAAGCAGTATACAAGATAAGTATGGAATGTTCCCGTTGCTAGGCAGCCAGGCTCACCCATCATGGACACGAATCATGTTGAATATATTTCTCTATATCCATGTTCAACATTGCTGGACATTTGCATTCAAAAATATTCAATATGGTTAATTTGCAAAACATGGATTCAAACGACGGTTACGACGTAAAAATAACGTTCGTTTCATATCAAAACGTCATATTTTCTTCAAAATTCAATATTTTCCGATAATATTTTCGATTTTTTGTTCTTACAGGATTGAACTTGATGAAAATTTTAAAAAGCCGAATATCAAAAAGTTTTTCATTAAGACAGGTTTTTCCATAACCTTGTTCATAAAACACTGCAATAAATGACACATATATATATTGTAATAAATGACCTGTTTATATTGTAATAAATGACGTATATACAAATGTTTATTGCAATAAATAACACATCGCTACCACTTCGGGACGAGACAAAGATAATACAAGCACTACCAAACGTCGGATATTGTGATCAATTACACAACAAATCAAATTACCCTTTATGTTTAAATAAAATTTTAATTCGCTGATATCTTTTTTTATATTTCTTTTAAGCAATGTCATCTTTACCATGAGCGTCACTTGTATTAGCTCGAAGAATATACGCACACGCTCTTACTAGTATAATTGCCATTAAACATATTGATAACAGCGCCTATATTACCTAGTTACCAATGTTTAGCTAGTCCTGCACAGAAATCGACATTTGTGATCATCAATGATATACATGATTGATTAATTCATATTACGTTTGAGCTTTTAAATATACACAAACCACCAGAAATTGAACCTGCTGCAAGAACACATATCTTACTCCTTGTGAATGTGATAAATCAGATGACAAATTACGTGAAAGTTTCTCGTAATATTAATTGCCAATCAATCATAGTACAAACGTAAGGATTCCCGCATGATGTACAATGTACTTCATAAGGATTGAAATAAGCCCCAAAGCTATCCCGATATTAAAGTACAACGGAATACATTTTTGCTTTGATCTACCTGTCTGTTAGCAACATGAAGTGTTATCCTGTTTATTTAGATCATTTTTGTCTCAGCAATTAATATCCGTTTTAGCAGTATTTCATTTACAGACGGGCAAATTCTGTCTTCTTGCGAATTCCATTTGATTGAGAAAAAACTAATGCTCTCAGGAAAGGTAGACAAACTAAAGATTGGAACTTACATGTAGTGCTGTTCTGGATTTCTCAAAAACTCACCGTTTACTCGAGTCTTGGGTCAATTTGGTAATACTAGTACTAAGGTAAATTCATTCGTATCAAATATACGTAAGTACAAAAGATAGTAAATGATACTGAAACTGCTTATATCGTTTTATTAACATTAGGGGCAACACAGAGCACTGCTCTGGTTCGGGCGTTGTTTCCAATACACATAAACAGTATTGTAGACAAAACCAAAACTACATTACGCCTCTTTGGAAAACTGATACAAAGAGAAACATATTTACATCTTTCATAGAGACCCTCCCACAGGTTAACACTAGTTTGAAATTCAGCAGAAGCAATTTATTGAATAAAAGAGTGCACAATTGTACTCCTCAATATTTTCTGGAAAATATCTTTTTATTATCAAATAAAAAGTGAAAACTTGAAATATTCAAACACCATCCATATCCTGGAGAAGAGCGTAATAAAATATAAATTATTCTCGGTATTCATTCTTCCTGAAACGAAGCCTTAAATTATGTTAACCTAAAGTGAAGCGAATACATATTAAAGCTTAGTAAGACCAAATTTGAGCACGCTTCTCTTATCTTGAATACGCGTCATAAAACATGCATAAGCAACTAGAAGAAGTGCAACGTGACACTACCCTGGGTTATGAATCTTAACTAAAATTCTAAGAATCCTACAAGTGCTGCTGATCTGTTTCATTAGTAGCATTGGCAAACTTCCAACAACACAGTATCTAGGCAAATGTCAAACTATTGTGCAGCATACAGTTTCTACGTTATCTTCCTTTTGTTTCATCTGATTTCTGTAAGATCGACATTGTTTAAAAGTAATACTACATGTATATGTACCAGAGTTTCTTTTCATGGACAGCATGCTTCTTGAAAACTGCTTAACATGTTTAAGCTCAAATAATCTAGCTTGTATCGACAGCTTTTTTGTAAATAACTACACACGGTGCAATGTATAGTGTCTAAACAAGCTGCTCAGCCGATGTTTTAGTGGTGTGGTGTGAAATCTACAGGAAAAGTGTTTTAAGACAGTTTTCATTGTTTCTTGTACTTTCCACCCTAATCTGTGTATAGAAGCCTTTGAAATATACACTTCTGAAAGTAATTGCCACTAATCAAATTTGCTCATCTTCTCACATACCATCATAACACTACGTTACAAAAAAGCAAGTTGTTTGGTATTAAGGATTTGGAATATATAGTAAATTATAAAAAAACAAAAACCTGAGACCTTTTTACTTATTTTAAAACCTTAAATAGATTGGACCGTACATCATGTGTCGAAACTGATAAAATGTCCATAGTCCAATTTTCTGTGATAACGGCATAATAAAAAAAGTTTGCAAATGCCAAACAAATTGAACGCAGAAATCAGAAGGCATCTCTTCGTCATTGGTTTATTTTCTTCTCGGTAAATACTTACCACATAAAATTGTGCTGATTGATGCTGCAGGTGTAGTATGTATTAAAGGGACTTACACATGATTTTTAAGAACACTTTTTGATTGTTATAAGCTGTAGAAGACAGTCCGTCTAGTTGTACAGTTGACGTAAGACACAGGCCTTTCAATTGACAACAACAAATAATTTTTAAAATAACGATATAGAATCAACCGGAGTAAGGAAATTAGGATTCGAGTTGATCTTCTTGAGATGTCAGAGGAAAAATAACTGTACTTATTTGTTCTCAAAATATAAAACATATGTATAGCATTACAACTTACATGTTTTGAGAATTCAAATTAAATGGACCATTTTCAGTACTTTTCGGAATTATGTGCAGAAAAACGACTCACTTTTTCCTCACTTTACACGAATACTTATCTGTGTAAAATTTTAAACCAGAATCTGTTAAATAAAACCCTTCATTTCAGTCATTCAAAATAACTGATGTATTTTATACAAATGTCTATTAATATTATTTAAATTGTATAGGAAATACTAAAGCCGAAGCATTTAGACATAGAAATGGTAACGTGCACCTCTTATATCAGAAAAGGGTCTGAAATACGATGTTTCAAGACTCTCGTCGGCAATATTTTAACTTATAATTGACTTTTCTGTCCTGCTCTGTAACGCCCGACGTCCTTGTTTGTGATCTCCAGTAATAAAGAGACAATACGCCGCAATAAAAAAGAGAGTGTCTTGACAATCTAATATAAAAGTCGTAGACTTTCACATGATTCTAGCAATTACAAATTTACCGGATGACAAAAGTTAGTGACCGTAGAATAAGACATTTAACATCAAGACATTTGATAAGATGACGGCAGCACCTTAGTTACACGCTAACAAGACAAACTGCCCAAGTGATGGAAATCAATAATACTGGAAGATATGTAAAGTATGATAGAAGTACACCAGTTTTTAAAATTATCCGTACTTATTAATGAAAATCGTGATTTTTTCATTAAAATGCCAAATCCTACGCCACCCGTGAAACTATTACCTTTGGTGCCCGTTTGGTGAAATCATAGCGTGATAGTACACCGTACCCAACAAATAATCTCTATTTAATGCCCCATATTATTTCCCTATATCTTGAAGCATTTGATAGATGCCATGTATCAACAGATATCTCCTCTTTTGTTAACATTTGTATTGGGTCTACAGTCCACAGATTTATTCAAAAGACCGAAACGTGCTAATGGCGCTTTCAACCAGCGACAAACCACGCATACAGAATGTAGTATAAATCATTATAACAAAACAAAAGATAGTCTGTCTAGATAAACTCTTGATTCGGACTCGATACAGACCATGACCTTATTTCATACATGTAGAACAGATATTCACAGAGGTCTCTTTGTTATTGTAATCAATATACTGCTTACCCAGTGTTGATCCTTCGGAGATATTTTGCGTGGGTCTTTGTTAACATTGCACATGACGTCATGCTACATTCAATTTCACTTGAGATGTTGTAAACGTCAGCAAAGAGACTTAGCTTTAACACGAAAGTAGGATTTTCATTGGTCAACTTAACGGAGTCACCATGTCTGTTTTTTTTTTTTTTTATTACGTACGAGAGTTTATCATAAGCCATCTCTTCAAATGTCATTATAACTGGGTTTGAACACGACTTGTCTGCTTTTTGTTTTTGAAAAAATATTTACACGTTGCCAAGAGATTGTAAGCGAACGAGGGTAAACTCAAAATTATCAAAACGTGTCCGAAGTCGTATCCAATTTTGTCTACAAGTGACAGCAAAAGCGTCAGATGCCTGATATTTCAGTACTCGGGAGCTTTCTGTATAGAGATATAGACATATTTTAAACATGCTCCTTACATGTTGTTTCTATGGAAAGGCAAATCTGTCTTAATCAGCGTATATACGAATTAGTCCCTTACTATCACGTTTACCAGCCATACATACTTGCAAAAGCTTACGAAGTGATCATTGCTTTATTAGAAATGTCGTAAGAGTTTGATTCGGTTTTATTTTTACAACAGGGTTTTTGTCAATTGTGCAGTTGTGAGAAGTATTTACTTGATAGAAGATAAACATGGTATTGATTGTTGGATGGGTAAAGACTGCAGTGATAGTGACAGTTACTGAAACTACATTTTGTGTTATTTCCCAGCAAGAACATATTTCGAGAAATGTCTCTTTTGTGCAAAAAAATGCCAATAAATTTTCCGAAAAAATGCCAATATATATTCCCAAAAATGCCCATAAATATTCCCAAAAAATGCCAATAAATATTCCCAAAAATGCCAATAAATATTCCCAAAAAAATGCCAATATATATTCCCAAAAATGCCAATAAATATACCGAAAAACATGCCAATAAATATACCGAAAAAAATGCCAATAAATATTCCTAAAAAATGCCCATAAATATTCCCAAAAAATGCCAATATATATCCCAAAAAATGCCAATATATATTCCCAAAAATAAAACCAAAATTAAAAAAGGTTTAATGACACAACATCACGTCTTATTTCGCTAATTATACTGGCTATTACCAAAGGGATTGACACAGCCTTAAAAAAGGTAAAAACACCATCAAAATGATACCCCTTTTATAGGCAAGGGTATTTATGCAAAATTTATTAAGAACGCACACGGAACAGAAATAAGATTATATGATATGAGAAGCTCA
>JAFMSR010000014.1:2867012-2939512 GCA_022818135.1 Saxidomus purpurata | reverse complement strand
ATTGTAAGGAAAATCCAAAACATGGGAACAGTATTTAAACTTGCAATTAGACGTAGTTTGTTAACAACGTATGTAACCAGAGGTTACAGTAAATAAGACGTCTACATGAAGCAAATGCAAGGAAATGTTACTTTGATTTGGTTCCTTTACATGGTTCAAATCGATACTTCAAGTTGTTATTTTGCGCAAATATATTTGTAATTGCAGCTATTATTATTATCCCTAGTCAACCAGTACATCAAACACATTTAAAACTTAAACATATCATATTGAATAGAAAATGTTTGATTTTAGAATTAATTCAATTGCAAACTTCTAAAAAAGAGGAAATACAATTTAGATACATGAATTAAAGTCTTGATAACCGTTTCATATGTAGACTATAACAAACTCAGATTGTTAATGTTACACTCTGTTTTCTTTTGGCACCTTATTCTTTTGTCTTCATTTCAAGGTATTCCCATTAAAGAAAAACTTCGACGTTAAATATTCGCGTCTAGTGACAATACAAATTATGAAAGAGAAATGCAAAAAGTACTGCGCTATAGTAAGAAATTAGGTTCTGACATTAATATCATATCTCAGTTACCGGAAATATCTTCAGTAATTCATATTTCATGACAAGTTGCAGCTTCAAGTACATACAATACTCAAGTTCAAATATTTTAGAGATTGCAAAAGTATGCTTCAACTGGATTGTAAGATCGATTATGATCGATAATAATTCTGTTGTTTTTATTTTCAAACCAGAGTGACAACGTTTGTGCTTTCAATTGACGTCGGCATCATTGACCATCGTTTTGAAAAAACAGCAGGATTTAACGAGATCAATCATATATTCATTTCAAGGTCGTAATTTTTTCCCCTCATTTATAACTTTTAATCTTTTATTTGTAGAACAAACAACGTTATTAAACTCTAAGCGTTTGCTTAACTTTTTACTTTTGGTTACATTATTTTTTGGAAAAGCAAACAAGGTAGCTGTAACAATATTTTCTACATTTAGAATAATTGAAGCGTTACCTGTATACAAAATGTACGACACAAAAGTGTACAGTCATGTAAATGTAGTTTATTTAAGGGGAGTATTTTATAAAAATGATACTCTTTTTATGTCATTGAGCATACTTAATGCAATTATTGATGAAGGTTAAATGTCATTAAAGAATTTAAAAGGTCTGCCTTTCTAATTCCTGATGTAGCATGAATATCACAGCAATGATAACTTCGTTGAACAGGCGTAACTCCAGATGAACATTTTCGATTTGAATTAATTATCTTTATTTATTTTATGTTTTCCAGTGAATTATAGAGTTTTCTCAGTGAAATAAAAGTGATAATCCACAGTTTTGAAACAGTGGATTACCATTTTTATTTTTACTGTTTTTGCAATCTTTAATCCGGGTTTACGTCAAAAAGTATACCGAGCGTAATTAATGCTGGAAACCATGCGACGATGACGTCGTTAAAATGATGTCATTTGCGTTATGTTTTTTGATGAAGTTGTCCGCGATTATCGATATTTTATAGAAACAAACTCAATAAAAGTAGAGTTTTAACCATAAAATAAACAGAAAAATTGTTGGTATCGGTGTAATATCACGTTAATTTCACTCGTGAACACCAAAAGTTGTTACTTTCACTCGTGAAAATATCACTTTTGGTGCCCACTCGGTGAAATTATAACGTGATCTTACACCGAAACCAACAATTATCCTCTATTTCTTATTTTACATTCGATAATATATTATCACACTACGACAGCACAATCAACTTAGTTTATTAGTTTATCAATTTTTTTAGTTCATTGCGAAGAAAGCTCCGTAGCTTTTTAAACGCTCTGAACACATCCGAGATCACTTCGCGAGAGAGGGGCAGCAAGTTTTATCCTTACATTTACAGCTGGGTATTTTACATTCGTTAATATATTCGCCCAACCACACCCCCCCATCGAACCCGGGACCTCCCGCCCCCCCCCCCTCCGGAGGCAACCCCTACCCACTATCGAGGCCCACGACGAAACGTAGACTACAACATTGACCAGTAGGTAATTATGAAGACATGTTGCGTTTTGTCTAATGAACTCTTCAATCAAATAATGTAACATTTATACATGCACATGCTTAAAGAAATATAACATAGTAATGTACTAAACAGTTTTATTCATAATGTCCATGTTAAACGTTGAAATTCAACGAATGGGCACCAAAGGTGAATAACAGTATTAATATATTTTAAAAATAGCTACTTGTGGTGTTCACGTGTATAATTAAAATGATGTTAAATTGATACTAACGTTTTTCTGTTTAGTGTATGTTTGAAACTCTACCTTTGTTGTGTTTGTTTCAATAAAATGACGAAAATGAACAGTGAGTATATCGGAAAATAAACCGTTGTTATATTTCGATAAACCACCGAAAAACATAAAATAAACGGTCATCTTTTCTTACACTGAAATCAATTTAACATATTACTAAAATTAGCTTTTTATTAGTACAATGTGATAAGGGAATAAGACCTCTATGTCTTGTCATCGTTATTGGATTAATTTTTCTTCTGTGTATGAAAACTTTTTCCTATGATAACAGTAAATGATTAATGAAATGCTTTATACTCCTGCTCACATTTCTCGTTTATTTTGTAGAAACCCCACCACCGCCGAAGTGGCACACACAGTTTTCTTTCACCACGTTTTGTGGTGTTTGGGAGTTTTAACCACCCTTGTCGTATGAGCAGACACCTTAAAAGACTGTTTCATGGTTTACAAATCAAATATGAGATTAAAAAAAATTAACAGATTGGTGTATTTTGAGCAGTGTATTAAATGATATTTCATGTTAATGCTGCACTAATCTCCAGATGCAATCTTGTTTGACAATATTGCATGCAGGAAAACATAAATTACAGACAAAAGCTTATCGACGCTAAGAAAACGTCTAGACACGTTTAAAAAATCGAAGAAAGTAGGTGTCTAGGTTAGAAGTTAAGGTTACAGTAAAGATACAGATGGATATTTCACTTATATAGTAAACATCAAACAACTATCTGTATTGTTTTGTCATTCACATCTAACGATTTAGCGGCTAAATTCTGTCGACCGGGAGGTGAAAAGACAAATCAAATTTATAGAAAATATAAAACTAAATCTAAAGACATTTTGATAATATATTTAAGTTCTGGTATTACGAAAAAAAATGGATTTTAAGTCCGTCCTCGATATTACGACCAAATATTTCGGAAACAAATGGTAAATTTTTTAAAACAAATGTTTCAATTATATGATCGATTCAGTAACAAGACCATATACAGGTCTGAAAAGTGGTATTATTTGAGAAACTTTATCAATTAGAAACATATTTTCTTTTACCCTTAATTTTAAAGTGAATCAAAACGAGGACAAAGTATTACGCAAATTGACTGGAAATCTCTAGTATTGTTTATAAATGAATCCATTACTGTTTAAATATGTTGCATTTTTACAAGTTTGTCAAAGAGCACAATAGGATTTATTATGTTGTTTGCTTATTATTGCCAAGTTTGATTACAACAGGTCTTAGATTGTATATTACACATTGCAGGGTCGAATTATAAATGTTTCATAAAGAAGCGTAAACTGATTTAAAATATTTAATCAATGTAGTGTTGGTTGGTTAGGTCGTAAAAAGTATTCCAAAATAGAGTTTGACA
This sequence comes from Saxidomus purpurata, assembly GCA_022818135.1. Taxonomy (NCBI): domain Eukaryota; kingdom Metazoa; phylum Mollusca; class Bivalvia; order Venerida; family Veneridae; genus Saxidomus; species Saxidomus purpurata. Next base: position 2,935,825 of record JAFMSR010000014.1, on the reverse strand, counting down.
GATGAAACTGCGGAAATAAAACCAACGCAAATTACCATTCCTACTGCAAAACCTTTATGAAGCAAGCTAAATGGAATTTTGAACATCCATCAATTATGCGCATTTGGGAAGATTGCCACTGGAAATGAACAAAAACAACACATTATTGGTCTCCAAATAACAACAATCCATGGGATCGCAGACGTCGAAATGACTCAACAGTTAAATGTAATAAAGATATTTTGCCGACTGAAAACTCTTGAAACTCACTCAATATATTCAGTATTTCAATTTTACCATAAACATGATATCCGTCCATTTTCTTACTTTATACATGCATTAATATTTACTCATTGGAAAATACTAAATTATCATGTACAGTACTGTATTACTTTTGTACAACATTCTAGTTTGCATAATTTGACTGATAACTACAAATGAGCAAAACGAAACATTCAACAAACAGAGAGCAAAATCAATGTTTGTACTTTTAGCACTATTTATTAGTAATTGGTTTCTATGCAAATTGTGAAGATATGACAAATGAGAATTCAACACAGTTATAATTGCCAGAACTTTAGAATCAATGGCCACATTTCTAGAATTAATGCAAAAATATTGAATTGTACTGCAATATCTCTATAAAACAAAATCTATCAATCAGACAAAACGCACAATGCAATACCAGTAACATTTTTATTGCAGAATACTGGTTGCCCTGATTAAATGCAACAGATTCGTACTTCAGTAGACGTGATCTGAGCATTTGCCATCCTACTTTACCTTAAAGTGATATTATCCTTCAAAGTGACCATCATTACTCTAAATAAAACATTAATCAATGATTTATACTCCTAGAATAATAAACATTGCCATAGTTAAAACCCACAAATAACAATCTGTATAACAGTTTCATTCACATTGAATATAGAGGAAATCTGTAAAAATCTTTTTTGACTATCCTAGTCAAAAATAAAAAATGAACCATTTCGGGTATGTATATCTTTATTTGTATTTGTCAATAATAGGCAACTTGGCAAAACGTATTTTTTATATGTTTTTAAAACATCCACTGTGTTCTGGGCATCATTCTTAACTATAAACAAATGTGACCATTTTGAAGGATAATATAACTTTAAAAACATTGTCTTACATGGTTAAATCACTACCGTACTTACAATCATACATTGTTATATTTTAATCTAGCACAAGTTGTTGTTTGTATTTATATCTTTCTACAAATAACTGTCACATTCTTATAACGAAATGTTTTAAGGTACGTGCAAAACAATCGGCAGGACGAAAACAGTAGTATGTATTCTATGTTTGTTCATGGACTTTCTAAAGTCAAACTAAGGAATAGTTGATTTTTTGTGTGGACTTTGTATGGTGGATTAAATATAAACCATTTCTATATTCCTAATAAAATCAGCAACTGTGCTTCTATTTGAGAAAATTTGTTGACTAAACAGTTGTGCGTTGGTTATCGTCATAAATAGAAATCCGTTGAACTTAAGTTATTCCCTAGACAGGGTTCTTTGATTTCACAGACGTATGTTAATCTGTTTCTATCTACATAGCACATTGTTTATGTTGGATTCAGACCCGATACTTAGACTTACTGAAAATATATTCAATTGATTCAGGCTGTTATTTCATTGCACCTATAAGTGTACCCCATTATACAAATATTGACGTTTGATGATTCTATGTTGACCAAAGCCGCGGAAAGAAGGCTTAGTCGGCCAAACGCCATACCTAGTGTTCCTTAAAATTAAAAGAAAGCAGCTTTTCTACTATTTTGAGGTACAATTGTCAAAGTTTAAGACAACAATAGCAAACTATAATTACCAACATCCAATAACACTCTTGCAGACATATGGTTTTGTTTATTACATTTACGAAATATTTTGAACAGGTGAAAAGATAAGCAAATGACAGAACAATTGAAAGAGACAAAGTCAAAAAATTGGCGGAACAAAAATAATTGTACAAGACTTTGAAAATCTTGAAAATTGAACTAAACATAATAGTGTCGGTATTCATGTTTGTAGTTACTAATACATAATTTCTTATCCATCTTAAAAACTCGGAGGCATACGTTGATTTTCCTCCCCAGTACTATATAAACATCAAAGGACTGAAAGTGCTGGAGGGTCGATTGTCTCTGAACACATGTGTAAATATCAGGGCAACCTATGGATGAGTAAAGTTATCAACAAACTGTAGACACAAATGTCCACAGAGTTTGACCTTTAACCATATGTGTAAACTTTACTTTTGATAGGAACCCATGTGCTTACCTTTTGCATTCAGTGACTACATGTATGTTCAACTACCCTATAAAGTATCATAGCTGTGAATGGTAACTGAGAAGCAGATTTTTACAAACCTGAACTGAAAATTCAAAGTTTGCACAACTTTTAATGTCATTCAAAAGTTATGGGATTTGCCCATAGGGTTGAGTGTATTGTGTCAATAATACAAAATAAATTCCTATCCTAAATTGTAGGCAAAAACTGAACAATGAGCAAGATCAAAGAAGACACAGAGTAAATTAATAACTGAACAAGAAAAACAGTGATACAAAGTATCACGGCGGGCCCACAAACAAAACTGACATGTAAATATTCTAGAAATTGGTGATGATTGATGTTGAGGCATGGCCCCAAAAGAACCCAAGGAAACCAATTCTGGTTGTACAAGCAAAACCTGACACGACTACTGACTGAACTTTACTGTTATCGAATAATATGTATACAGCATGTCTTATTAACATTATCCTTATAAGTTTGACATGAATGAAGTTTTCTATGATTATTTGCTGTAAAACATTGAAAATGGTTTAAAGTCTTAAATTATAAGTAAAACAGAAAAAAAAATGTAAAAACAAATCTGTATTAGATGGGTTTCGAACTCGCGTCCGCCGCAGTAAGTCAGCGCATTTCAATTTCCAGCATCTCTACCAACTGCTCTATGTCCGCCGACTATAGAAATATAGGTAAAAAACGAGTTGTTATAAATTTGTATGTCCAAGTCGTTCGTTCGCGCATTAATAGTATTTACGATTAATTACACATTTAAAGAATAACAACGAAATAATATTATTCTATCCTGAAATGTTTTTAAATTATTTATATTTATTAATATATAATTTTGAAAACAGAAATCGCTATAATGCCTAACAACTGTTTATATGGAACTACTTGTTTGTATGTTGTGCGTTCGGCCGTAAGGGGCCGATATACTCTGTTAACTTTGGTTCGATTTTAACAATCGACCCAATAAACAGAATCTACTGTGAAGCCACAGTTGTTAGGCTGAACCTTTTACAAAATTTGGCGGCATCACGGTAATGCAATTTGAAAGTTTGGTGAAGGAATATTAGAAATGGCAAAGTTATAGCCAACGTTAAGATTTCGTGACAAAAACTAAGTACAAAAAGGGGTATAACTCTACTAAATATGACCTTAACCTACATATTTGTGGCATCACGACCTTTTTGTCAGAAGTAATAGTTTGATGAAGAAATCTTAAGAAATGGCAAAGTTACAGCCAACGTTAAGCTTTTGTGACGGACGGTTTATACCAACATAATTATTTCCTATACGTTTCAATGTGTTGAGGAAATACTTAAATGCATCATGAGATGTAATAGAAATCAAAAGAGACTTTGTATCAAATAAACACTTTGTTTCAGTTACCAAAAGGATCAATGAATTATCAGAAACAAAATACTTCTTATCAGTATTTCTACAGTTATGAAAATGTAAGTTTTCGCGATAACTAATTTGCCGAATTATCAAAATGAAATAACCCCTTTCTTTACTTACCCGAATTTTAGCTATATTGGAAAACGTCTTTCAAACTGGTGTTTAATGACGACTGGTGTCATAAGCAGCTCTAAGAAATAAGATATGTACTGTTATTTTAACAACAGCACTTACTTCTGACTTTCTTATTTATAGTATTCAACGTTTGTCGCACTAAAATATTTTGGTTTTCATGTTTTTATTTGACCACGTATTATTTTAATTTCGAAAAGTTTTTATTCTGACACATTATACAGCATAATATTTGTGAGTAGCAATAAGCTATGTATTAAAACGATAACATAGAAATCATTATGATTGTGAAACAAATTAAAGAACTAAATACAATTTTAAGTTTGCAAACTGTGAAGCAGTAATTTCTACAAATGCAAAATATGAATTGTTATTTTATATAAAATTTTGCAACATGACAACAAAATAGCTAGTACGCATTATGAAAGCACATTTATATAACAAATAAATAATGCAGTTCATTTTCGAAAAGTTTTATGAACTTGTAAATGTATAGAAATATATTCGGATACGTGGAAAATCGACTCTGTCTTATAACTGTTTTAAAAATTGATTCCTTGTTCTTAACATTTCTGGACTCGTTAATATTAGACTTGTCTGAATCATTAGCCTTAAATGTCAAGTAGATTTGAAACAAAACTTTTACTCGGTTTTTTCTTTCCGGTTACTTTGCTAATCAATTTCAAAGTACGTACATAAACGTCAGGAATAGTAAGGAACAGACCGTTTGTATATTAAATATAATTACTTCAATTATCAAGCGTTCTTAAACAAGATATACAACAATAGTCGTTTCAACTAATTTTTTATTACAGGTTGCCGAAATCACAGTTGTTGGTAAACAAGATATTTGCCGCTTCACCTTCTCTCGGATATTTAGTTGTATTTGAAAAAAGAACACCTGCGCCAGTGTGCTCACGTGACGGAAACGCGTACATTTGGCGTTCGCACACTCCTATCTATACATGCAAATAAATCACTTGTTATCCTACTTTCCATTGCAAACACTGTTCACCAATTTTCTTTTTAAAGTGGCAATTTCGACACTTCGGTCTTCGAATACAACTGTAGTGAAGACTAAAATTATTTTCATAACATTTTATAAATTGCTAAGTTAAGTCGTAAATACCCCAACTAAATATCTTAAGGTGAAAACAGTGGTATATATTCTATGCTGGTTAAGTCTAACTAAGGAATAGTGAGTTGTTTGTGGACCTTTGTTTTTGTTTGTTGTTGTTGTTTTCTGTTGTCGTAACTGTTTTGTTTTTTTCAGTGTTTGCCATTGCATACTATGCTTTTGTAAGTTACATGTTATCAATCTTTCATTGTTATTCTTGCATTAACAATTTTAGCTATGAATATTTTTAGTTCTATGCACGCCGTCACATATCACTTCTAAGCATGCAGGTGACATTTATCAATTATACACGCAGTTCAGATCATGAAGCTTTAGTGGAAGTTTCTACTAGCCAATCGTGTTTTATTAGCGTATGAATAAAAATCGAAGTTGACTTTGAAGTAGAATACGGATCTTTAAATTTCAAACAAACCTACAAAATACATGTGTACTTGATACGTGTATTTGGTGCAATGCGTGATTTAAATATTATATATAAAAAAATAATAACGATCAAAACATATGTGTCTTTGTTATAAATTTGATTTTGACAACAGTTCTAAAGGAAATAACAGAAAATTGCCTCAACAACTGGTATTTACTTAATTTCTGTATGTAAAGGTATCTACAGAACAAACGTATTTGCTTGGTCTTATTCATTTTTATTTGGTTTGACGTGAATACGATTTCATCAAACAAGGTATCTTCAAGAAATACCACACACTTGTACACACAACAGGTCCAAATTCAATAAAGCTTCTAACCATCAACACACAAAGTCTAATTTGACGTTTCTGTTAGTCATAATAAAGGCAGAAGAAATGATAAGCTCTAATGGTGTGCCGACTTCACGTTTCTGTCTCATTTGTTACAGATCACTATTTATTTGATAAATTCTTGAGACATCATGTTGTTATGCTGGTCTATTTTCTGGATAAAACAGTTATAACTACGTTTACCTGTTCATGAGTGTAAAAATGTTATCGTGGTATATAAAATATCTGGTGAACTTAAATTATTCGCTGGAAATGATTCATTGATTTCACAGACGAAATTTCATCTGTTTCTCTATGCATAACACTTTGTATATTTAGAATTCAAACCCGATATTTAGATTTACAAAATGAACAAAACAATTTTCAATTGATTCAGGCTATTAATTTAATGCAACTGTATGTTTACCCCATTGTACAAATATTGACTTTTGATGAGGTGAACAGGAGGCTATACTGACCAAAAGCCATGCCGGGTCAATATAAGCTCGAGTTCACTGATATCAAAAGACAGAAACCTTTCTAATATATCGAAGTAGATTGTTCAAAATTTATATTACAATAGCAAACTTTAAATATCAATATCCAATAACACCCTTACAGACTTATGACTTACTTAAAAAGAGACAAGACAGGAAGGTGGCTGAACAAATATGACAGTAGAAAAGTTTGAAAATCTTAAATTGAACTTGACATATCTGTGTCGGTATTCATGTGTTTGTTAGATAATTTATTATCAATCTTAATACATCTGAGGCATACGTTGATTTTCCTTATTTAAATCCACCTCACTACTATTACAAACATAAACAGAATCTACTGTGAAGCCGCAGTTGTTAGCTTTCATGTGATAAGCTGAACTTTGATAAGCTTTCTTTTAGTGTCAACCCTTTTGTAAGAGAACCACAGGAAGCGACCAGTTAAGTAAAATTAAATTATAAGCATCAATGACTCCATATTTAATAAGCCATAGATAGGACTAAAGTAGAACTAGGTAGTTTAAGTCCTATTTTGCAAGATGGACGCCATTATTGACTATTTTAGTGTATTGGCCACGACAAACGCGTCTGCATTTGAAATTGTTAGCATGAAACTGCTCAGGGACATTTGAACATAGTATCTGAATTTTAAATATATTCTTTTTCTCAAAAATAATTCAACCCTAATCTTTGTAACAATATTGCGAAGACAGATAGAAAGATAACGCCAGAAACTTCGAATTCTTTCGGCTGAAGATGATAAATATTCCGGAGCAACCACATTTCCTAATTTTACGAACAGATTATTTTCATTATTTCATGATTCCTAATCACTTGGTAAATATCACGAGCCTGCCAATACAAAAGACCTCTAAGCCTGATTGATGCATACTCTATGGCTAGATGCGTTATAAAAACGTAATTAGCTTTTTATCTTGTCTATTAAATGGAGTAGAACTGGACATCAAAAAGGAATTAAGTTAATTGGTCAACAACTATTGGTTACCATAATAGAAATGCTGCATGTTTGTAGCCGTATATTTCCTTACAAATAAGCTCAAAGGTTTGTGATTTTGGATTGATTCAACTTTTTCATCACTTAGTTTGATAAATCGGTATACTCATTCAAATACTCCATGTATCAAATTTACACCGATTCACAATGTTTGTCGTTTCTGGACGCTTCTTCTGTCATGCAATGCGAAAATCGAAAATATATCATTTTGATTGTTAAAGAAACAAAGTTATTTCATTTAGAAGAGTACAACTGACATCTGCGGACACGTATATTTTATTTCTACAATCGTCAAAATATCTTCAGTCTATTACAATGTAGTAACATAATTGTATATTAATACAAGGTATCAAGTTTTTGACGATATAACTTCTCATATCTGAATAATTGCAATTTAAGCTTTAATTTAATGGACCATAGTGTCTACAAATTATGTACACTTTCTATTTCAAATTTAAGAGAATTAGTTATTTAGGCATGCATTAAAAGACATTTTCAAACTCTTATTAGGGATTGCATTGCAAATTAAAAGTACTGGCAAACTTAAGATACACAATGATCAAGTTATCTAAGTATGGATTTCATATGTTTGAACACGGGACTGGCCAGTCTTGTTAAACATTCTTTTTAAAGCTAGGTTGACCATATCCGTACAACGACAGTCCTATTTTGGTAAGATGTTTCTATTCAGAGACACTGAAACGCATTTACTGAAACATACACATTACTAAATTTGGGGCACGTTACAAGAAAAGGAGGCGTATTAAAGGTTCGAAATGTTTTACTAAACGCAAATCTGATTCTTTCTGATATTTTTATACAGAACAAATTATATAATATTTTTGTGTACGTTAATCTGCAACAAATTTAATGAATATCGACTTCCATTGATTAAATTTGTCTTCATTGCTGTCTTACTGAGACATTACCAATTTTAAAAAATCACGTGTTAGCATTTAACGTACTTTTCCCATGTTACATGTCTTAATGTAGCTCAAGCATTATACTATTAGAGGAGGACCATATTGCGCTTTAGACAATGGAAACAGTATTCTTATGTTCAAGGAACATATTTTAAAATCATTTCTAAAATTTGCTGACTTTTCCTTACTTAGGCAAGCCGTATAAAAGATAAATCCCGTGACATCAAATCAATACCTCCAAGCCTCAGCCGACCTCACAACAACATGTCAAAACAGATGTTACTGTCACATTTTAACACTTATTGTGAGAACAAGGAAAAGAGACTACTGATCTTCAGAAACAACTTACCGACGTTGCGATATATCTTCAAAACAAGTAAAATCAATTAATCTGTTTTAGATAAGAACCAAGACATGCTTCATGCTAAATAATAGACGTATGAGTTCGACAAAGACTGTAATGATTTAGGAGATTTTATAGGGTATTCATAGGGATATACATATCACAAAAATTGACAAAAAAGGCAAAATAAAAGAAAAGAAAAGAAGTTAAATAACAGAAATAAACAAAAGGTCAGTATATTAGATTCGTGTTCTTAGAAGAAAGTAAAACAGAAGACAGGAGAGGCTCACATGATGAAAAGTCCAGAATTAATTTGATACTTGTGTGGTGTTTGATGTGTCTGTTTAAAGTATATTATTGGCTAGAATATAATTGTTTGATAGCATGAAACAGCTTGATATTGGTATTATGATCTTTTGTTTCATCCCCATTTAGAAGAGCTTGAGTGTAATTTTACAAAGTGATGATGCTTGATTGATAAGAATTTGACGTGCATTTGTATAGATATCACATTCGAGAAAGTATTGTTTGTTGACCTCTATTCAACCACAACGAGAGAAAGATGACTTAACAATGTTTTTCGAAAGAGATGGTGATTCAAGGAACTACATTTTGTCCTCAGTCGAGTGTGTAAAATTTTTCGCCGTCGACGTAAAACCATACAATTTCCTTGGGTTTGTTGATGTCAATAGAAGTTTTAAAAGTGGCAAGAGTTTGTCTGGATCTTACCTCCTGTGAAAGGTTCCATTCACGAAGGACTGACGAAAAGGAAGGAATAGAAATACAAACAAGTTCTGGCTGGGATGTTCAATGAATTACCAGAGTTACGTAAATTGTATGTTGTGGTATGTTCGACGTTTTGTGGGACAAACGATTTCTGTATTTACGCTTTTCATATCCGATTATATACTGACGTAACACGTAACAAGTCTTAATTGATTGTACCATGTAGACGTGTTCAGATTAACTAGAATGGAACCTTCCTTAAAACACTGTCATATTCAAGGGGCACTCCCTACATCTAGCAGATTAAATTCTCGAAACATTTATTATGTGTTCAATGAACGTAAAATGATCAATAAATGCAAATAGAGAGGAACCTATGGCGAAAAATGCCTCATTTTACCACAATATAGACGTTTCCTGTAATAAATCAGTTTAAGTAAATATCGAACAATTTGTGAAATCCTCCATCACAGTCGTTTATTTGCCATTGCCGAAAAGTCAGTTGGGAAACAGTGGAAAGACAATGGGAAATTACACCGACAACACTATAAAAGCTGTCTGATCATTAAAAATATCACACAACTCCCACGATTCAAGCTCTACTCTGAGACAATTTATGTCTGTTTGCAGCTGATAAAAGTTCCACCTTCTCTCAGACATCGGAACGAATAATAAGATTATGTTATCTGGCTTTTCAGAAACTTTCGTATAGTTGTGTTTAAGTGTCAGTGTCTACCACTGTATAATAAATCATATGAATTTCATCATCAAATCTGAAAGAAAAAATGAATTTGTATTTAAGGCGTTATGTTTGCGTTAATTTATGTTACAGCCGAAAAGCAAAATTAATGCACATTCAAAACTTCAAATAAATATAGCATTAAGAAAATCGATATGTACACTTTAACAGGTAATTTGTTACATATAGTTTTGTTTAAGTTCAATTCTGGCTCATGGATAAACTTATTTCTGCCAACAAAATGTATACCATATCTAATATAATTTGGAAATTTGCAATTATATACAACATGTGATTTTCTGTGTAATACAGGTACAAAGTCATACAAAAAGTTCTTATTCTTAGGCAGTTTTGTTGTTTTATTGTATATGTATTTTATAACGGGTTATGTGTGTGTTCACAACCTAACTACCCCGAATGTTTAGTACAGATTAGTTTTCATATGATTGTCATATTGAAGATAGAAATGAGTGGCAATAGTTTTTATTGATAACTGGGCACTTGTATCATATTATTTATACTTTTTATTCCTAACATAACAGTCTACTATTTTTGTTTCCAAAGCTTAAAATTATTGCAGCTTTCTTGGAACACGTGAACTTTAGAATATGAATTGTATACAAGTGCCTCATATAGTTACGAAAAGAAGAGATGTAATACCATTTAATAATTTACATAAATAATAACAAAATCTTAACTTTAATTCTTGCAAATTAGTTTACAACAAATGTATTTAAATCAAATGCTGTACTTTGAAAGTAAAACCCGAGTTGCAAAACGTTATACACGTACCATGAACAATTCTTATTACAATAATGATTAATGTCAACAGAAATCCCAAATATTTCTTGATTACAAAATACATTCTTTTTTGACAGATAATACAAATACTGTTTGAAAGTTTTGAATTCTTGTCCGTTAACAGTTGTATTGTCGTGCAAATGCAGTTTCTTTTTTGCCTTCGTGTTTGGGTTTTTTTTCTATCAATATTTGCATGAAAGTGATTTTAACATTCTGATGCTTAGGCTTTAAAACAATTAATATGTCAACATTTTCTAAAGTCATTGCATATACATGTATGTAAATACGTTCAATCTGTAGACCATTTTGGATAGAAACTATACTTAACTTTGTCTGGTTTGTTGATTAAACGTTTGGTGTAATGTTCTGTTGTGATATGTTTTACAAATACTATGTGCCCAAGGAAGAGTTTATACTTGCAGTGGGCGAAAATAAGGCAAATCTACCGTAAGATGAACTCTCTTGGATCACGATTCTATGGAAGCCGTGGAGGGTCACTTTTGATTTTCGACTTACGGGTGTTTTTGACTTTAAAGTGATGACTTTGAACTTTTGATAACCCTTATTACGTTTTCGATAATAGTTTCTCTTCTTGTATAAATCATTCTTCCTGTTGTAAAAACAAAAATAATATCAAACAGGGAATGCCACGTACCAAAAACGCAGCCTCCCCAAAACGAGCCCCACAGCACCCAGAAGTGCACACCACCAACACACACACACACACACACACACGCACACACACACACGACACACACACACAATCATGTACACACACACACATATACACTACCAACACACACTAGCATACAAAGCAAACACACGAGGACAAAACGAACAATTAAAGGAACACAGTGGGGCACCGCCTTGGAACGGTCAGTGGCAAAAACACCACTGGGGAGCTTAAACCGGTTTATGGTGCGCACCCAACCTCACTCTTACCCCCACCATGTTCCAAAGTCACAGGACAGTGTAAATAAAAGTAATCCCTGCTAGGTGAATCTCTAACACACGCAATGGAAACAAAAGGCATGGTATGTAAAACACAAAAATGCTCGTGTATAAATATATAAAAAGCAAACCTTGAGAACCAAAAAACGTATGTACTCAATGCCTTTGCAGAAGGCAGAGCACCAAGAGAAACACCCTTAAGGGCCCGACGAAACAGGCCAGAGGACAGAAATCAAAACAGTTTCGGCCCAGTGGGATTTAAAAACTGCCCATAACAGAGTCCTCCCCCTCTTCCGTCAGACACAATCAAAGAGGGAAGCATAGCGTCCAACTGTAAACGGGTTGAACACCAAACATGCGGTGTGTCTCAAAACAGTTGGGTCGTAACCTCTTTTAACAAAACGTTTTATAATTTTAGCAAATACAGTTGGAAAATTGCCATGACCCAAAATCTTACGAAGTTTGTAAACCACATCCCCATAAAAATCGGGTTTTGAAATACCTTCTCGCAGAAGAGTCTTTAGATTACTATTGAATTTCAAAACCAAATCAGAATTACGATAGTAAAATTTAGCAAAATATTTACGCAATTTGTAATAACGGTAGCCCTGTTGAAGAAGTTTATTTGTAATATATTGATTACGTTCATTGAAATCCTCAACATAACTACACGCTCTGGCAAACCGAATTAACTGAGAAATGTATACCCCATAAGATGTAGCATGAGGTACATCCCCATCCAAATGGGGGAAATTTACAATACTAAAATTAAAATCATCCCTCTTGTCATAAATTTTGGTATGTATAATATTGTTATAAATAGAGAGATGTAAATCTAAAAATGAAGCACCAGTATCCAAATTGTTAGTTTTAATTAACTGGAGTTCCCGGGGATAAATAGTGTCCACCAATTGACCAAAAAACGGGTTATCCATATTAAGAATATCATCCAGATAGCGTGATGTATTATTAAAAGCAGTGATAATGTCTGCCTGCGTGTCTGGAGAAATCAAGACTCAACATAAAGTCTCTTTCATAACAATATAAAAACAAATCTGCGACAAGGGGTGCACAATTTGTTCCCATGGGAATACCGATTACTTGTCTGAAAACTGCATTCCCAAACCTTATATAAATGTTGTTCAATAAAAAGGAAAGGGCTTTACAAACTTCGTCACAGGTCCACATAGTATAATGTTTAACAATACAGCTAGTAAAAAAAGCTTTATCGAAATTGCAGGCGAGAAATGTAACATTCTCCCTGGCAAAAGTCTTTTGAATTAGGGCAGTTAGCTTGTCATTTATCAAATTATGTGGTAAAGTGGTATACAGTGTAGAAAAATCGTATGTACTGACTGAAGTTACTTTGTAATTATTAACTTTAAACTTATCCAGGATTTCGCCAGAATTTTTGATCGACCAAAATAAATGTTTACCAGAGTTTTCGTATACTTTATCACAATATCTTTTCACGTGGGCTTTTATAGCAGTTAGGCAAGATGTTAATAGTTTTGAAATATTTGTAGTGGTACAAGAGCTGTTTATGTAATTTAGGAATCCAGTACATAGTAGGAAGTTTAATATGTTGATCATCTATACGAACTTTCAAATTAGAAACTTCACTGATGTGATCAGTGACCACATTTTGTTCAACGGAAGGACTCAATATATAAGCTTTAGTGCTATTTAGTTCGTTTTGTAAAACATTAATATAATGTAGGCGTCAAATGATGATAATATTGTTGGCCGCCTTGTCTGCTGGAACTAAAAACAAATAATATCAAAACCCCCCCACAAAACGCCCCCCCAAAAACCCCCCACCCCAAAAAGACCCCCACCAACACACCCACACACACCCACACCCCCCCCCCCCCCAAAACACCACCATAAACACACATATACACCACTAACACACCCGCACACAAACACAAAAAGGAACACTAGTGGGGCCCCCTGAAAGGAAAAAAAAAATGGGGAGTTTAAACCGGTTTATGGTGCGCACCCAACCTCACCCCCACCAAATTCTTGGATTTCCTTTTTCAGATGTCTTAAAGTAAACTTGGGTTTCTACGAGGTATATACCGTTGCCTTTTCGCTTCGCTGCGATCATTCCCAAAAGCACTGCTGTATTGCCTCTTTGGCATTTTTATTAGAACAATATAAACCCGACCACACTCAATCAAATATAAGTTTTATTTAAAAGATTTTAATAAAACCAATTATATATAAAAGTTACATCATTGCTATAAATAGTAACAAAATAAAACATGTTTTAACACGCTTTTTGCTTTGACTTTTTAATTATGACTTTTGACTTATTGCTAATGAGTTGCGACTTTTGACTTATTACTTATGACTTATGACTCTTGACTTATTACTTATGACTTATGAAAAAATAAACCCTAACCCTAGCCCTAACCGTATACACGGTCCTCACCGAGGACCTCCAGCGGCAGGTTCAGGTAATACTAGGAACCTGCTACCGAGAACCCATCAATATAACAATATACTTATACATATTACAGCACTTAAATTTCCTTCGGTATACCTTGTGATATTAACCTGTAGATACATAAACACATTAAACAAAAATTAAAAACTGTTACCATAGCAACAAAACATTTTAAAATTTTTTTCTACAGTTCCTTGATAGTTGGCTTTACCCCAGACCCCCCGCTTAAAGAAAGAGGACACCCACCAGGCCTCCCGAGCCGAGAGTTGCCTCGCCGCTCATTGCGGAGGCTCCCAAGGTCGCCTCCTCAAGAGCCGTAACGGCTCATTGATACTAAAATAAATGACAAAGACAAAAGTAACTTAGATCATTTATTTACAGCAAACAAGTTTGCAGTGCTACGCACAAACATCATTTTAAAACCTTAATACAGGTTCGAATCCCAGTTTATATTGTCACAGCAGATCATTATGCTTTTATAATGATTAGCCTAAGCCACAAGTCATAAGTCAAAAGTAAAAAAAGTGGCCCTCCACGGCTTCCATACAGTTTCTGTTGTATTGAACCTCACACACATTTCCGACCTGCTGTTTACTTGCATGCTGCATTCTTTGTAATAGATCAACAAAATACTGATTCAAAGTTATAGTCGATCTCAAATTGCATTCAAATACATTCAAATACATTCAACAGTTGTGAATGGGCAATTGATCGCAATGGAAGTGGTAAAGAAAAAAAAAGAAAAAGGTATTGATATATATGTAATAAGAATTTGATTTGGCCTAATGTGAAAAATGCTTTTTCGATATAAATTTAATTAAGCTACAAAGCTAGTTAAAAAGCTATCTTTCAAAGTATGAATTTAATTATCAAATGAAACAAAAATCGAAATGTAAAGGTTAAAACGATCATGTATTCGTCGATCAGAGCAAATGAATATCGGACGGCTGTCCAGACATGGAAAAGTTTCATTTGATTAGGGACTAAATGTTATAGGAAATCGCTTGGACAATCTCATCTAATCACATAATTTAATTTTAAGAGACTGATTTATTGTTAGGTATGGCAAATTGATTGAACTCAGTTTGTCAGATATAATCACTTTGTTGAGTTGAAATATCTACAGTGCCTCCCTTCATTTACATATCAATCTTGCTTTATATTTGACTTGCAAATTACGAAAGTGATAAGAAGTTTGAATGACAGCGACATCACGAATTTACCATATACAGGAAAACATTCATTTTTTTAATCTAGATTGATATTGGATTTTTTTCGACAATCTACCAAAGAGAAATTGATATGCATTGATGTAAACTGTTTCTATAAATAGGATTGCTGTTACACACTTAAATCTCTTACATATAGTAGTTATTGCCGTTGAATTTGTGGGAAAAAACACAATCCATTGTTTGTTTAAGAAATCAGATATACAATCCTACCCAGCCTTAGCCACAAAGTTAATGGGTAAGTACATAAGTCAATGTTGTTTATTAGCTAGAATGGATACATGTAATTATTTTATTTCATCTGTTGTATTACAACTACATTAGCTATATAAATAAAGAAAAAATACAGCGAACGCGACGGACGTATATAACAGACGTTATAACAGAAGTTTGTCAATTTTGTTTGACCTTAAAGTTATTGATCTCGTAATCCACACACAAATCTATATATGGAAAAATTGTTTGGTCTTTGTCAGTTTTAATTTCTCCTTCTACTGGGTTGGCTACGTTCCACTTATCAGGAGTTTAATCGAGCAAAGGGTTGTTCCAAGAACAACTTTTCTTGCATATCGGATCGGCATTTCCAGTGATTTTGCCCATGCCGGAAAAACCGGTCTGGCACCCCTCCAATGCCAGACGACTCTCGTGAATAACTTATGACGCAACGTTATTAAAACTGTGACGTCACTTTCCTTTAAGTGATATAAGTGTTCAAAGTGATTGTTATTTTTGGAGTGGATGCTTAATTACTTATTTCTTATATGTTTTAAAGCATCCACTGTGTTTTGAGGATCATAAACCAATGTGACCATTTAAACTGTATGAAAATAACATATTTCAGAACATATAGTGATTTAGCAAAAGTTCCAGTTTAAGTTCCTGTATATCTGTAGATTTCAAATAATACGCTCCAAATAAAAAAGCGTTGCAAACGCTTTTGAAATTCCAATATGAACATATAGTGTAGCGGTGCAGTAAAACCATCCTTTTTCCATCGACTTTTAAAAATTCATACCTAGATTTTTACTTCTATTGTTGCTACTAGCCTTTCGTTTTACATTTAAGTATAAGTGTGTCATTTAAAAAAAATTCCAACGGTAGCTGAGAGCGAGCAGCTTTTAAGTGCAACACGGTATGCAAGAAAAAGTTTCCATCATGAGCAATTTGACTAGGATGGAAATATCTGTCATCTCGAGTAACTGTTTTGTGGGAACTCGGAAGAGCCTCGTTTCCGCCGGAACAGTTACTCACTGTGACGGATATTTCGATATGAACCTCGTGCTCATGACAGAAACTATCATCTTTACAGATATAATCAAGAAAGTTGCAAGTTCAACAACCCAGTTTCTGGACAATCATTAAATCATAAATGGCAGTAAAGCTATTGTGCATATTCGTTTAGTACCTTTTGTTATTTAGATGCGATTTATATGTATCTTGTAGTCAAGGCTTTCACGTCCCTGAATTGTTCATTCATTGGATAGAGCTGAATCTTCGGCATTATGCAACTGTTTAGAGTTATACGTTTTTGAATGAATGTGACAAAGTGCTGTCATAAATACAGATGTGTCAATGAATGTCATTTCAACGAAAGCCTTAATGTGGTCTTTACCAAAGGTCATAATAAATAATGACAAATTGTCCGGAATTTTTCCGTATTTCCGTTATAAATCATTTGATATTAAAAAGAACGCCCACTTAGGAGGAATGAAACAGTAATGAATACATTTTATGTGATATAAGTACAGGAAGTTCAAAAGTATAGTTTAATGGGATCTGATCTACGTGCACTCAAACAATACTAGCCTATCTTATGGAGAGGTTACAAAAGATATGACCTATAATGTATTTTTTCCAGTTTTTATTGTTTATATTGGTACTTACTTTTTCGTCATGACGAGACTGAATACTTTCCAACGAAACAAACTGCTCGAGACGCCAAACTTGTAATTTAGTTTTTGAGTTAGAGGAATTATTGGATGAAGACAAAAGCTGATAGTGGTGTATGCATATTCAATATCAAATATAAAATCGAAAGTACGCAGCTTAATTATTTTTATGCCCCCGAAGGGTGGCATATTAAAATCGCACCGTCTGTCCGTCTGTCCGTCTGTCCGTCCGTCCGTCTGTCCGTCTGTCCGTCCGTCCGTGCGTCCCCACTTACAAATTCGTGTCCGGACTGTAACTTTGTCATGCATTGAAGGATTTTAAAATAACTTGGCCACTGTCTAGCACATCAAGACGACGTGTCGCGTGCAAGACCCACATCCCTACCTCAAAGGTGAAGGTCACACTTGGAGTATGAAGGTTATGGAATCCTCTATATATGCACACATTCGTGTCCGGACTGTAAGTTTGTCATGCATTGAAGGATTTTCAAATAACTAGACACACATGTCAAGCACATCAAGACGACGTGTCGCGTGCAAGACCCACGTCCCTAGCTCAAAGGTCAAGGTCATACTTAGGGTTTGAAGGTAATGGATTCCTCTATATATGCATATATGCACACATTCGTGTCCAGACTGTAACTTTTGTCATGCCTTGAAGGATTTTAAAATAACTTGGCACAAATGTCTAGCACTCAAGACGACGTGTCGCGTGCAGACCCACGTCCCTAGCTCAAAGGTCAAGGTCACACTTAGAGTTTGAAGGTAATGGATTCCTCTATATATGCATATATGCACACATTCGTGTCGGACTGTAACTTTGTCATGCCTTGAAGGTTTTAAAATAATTTGGCACAAATGTCTAGCACATCAAGACGACGTGTCGCGTGCAAGACCCACATCCCTACCACAAAGGTCAAGGTCACACTTAGAGTTTATGGTAATGGAATCCTGTATATATGCTACTTTGTGTCCGGACTATAACTTTATTATGCTTTTGAAGGTTTTAAAATAACTTGGCACAAATGTCTGCACATCAAGCGGATGTGTCGCGTACATCCCAAGTCCCTACCTCAAAGGTCAAGGTCCCTTAGTGTTTAAAGTAATGGAATACTGTATGCTGTTCTCTGTCATGCATGGAAGGTTTTAAAATTACTAGCACTTTATTGAGCACATGGAGGGACCGACTGTGGGCCCTCTTTCGGGGCTTCTCCTTGTGGGCCTTTTTTTCATAACCGAAAAGTTCGTACAGTCCTACAGTCATGACAAAATGACAAATTTTGTTTTTGGCCTGGGGACTGAAAGTCCCATAGGCCTAAGTTAGTAAAAAAAACAAAAATAATATCAAACAGGGAATGCCACGTACCAAAAACGCAGCCTCCCCAAAACGAGCCCCACAGCACCCAGAAGTGCACACCACCAACACACACACACACACACACACACACACACACACACACACACACACACACACAATCATGTACACACACAAACATACACCACCAACACACACAAGCATACAAAGCAAACACACGAGGACAAAACGAACAATTAACGGAACACAGTGGGGCACCGCCTTGGAACGGTCAGTGGCAAAAACACCACTGGGGAGCTTAAACCGGTTTATGGTGCGCACCCAACCTCACTCTTACCCCAACCATGTTCCAAAGTCACAGGACAGTGTAAATAAAAGTAATCCCTGCTAGGTGAATCTCTAACACACGCAATGGAAACAAAAGGCATGGTATGTAAAACACAAAAATGCTCGTGTATAAATATATAAAAAGCAAACCTTGAGAACCAAAATACGTATGTACTCAATGCATTTGCAGAAGGCAGAGCACCAAGAGAAACACCCTTAAGGGCCCGACGAAACAGGCCAGAGGACAGAAATCAAAACAGTTTCGTCCCAGTGGGATTTAAAAACTGCCCATCACAGAGTCCTCCCCCTCTTCCGTCAGACACAATCAAAGAGGGAAGCATAGCGTCCAACTGTAAACGGGTTGAACACCAAACATGCGGTGTGTCTCAAAACAGTAGGGTCGTAACCTCTTTTAACAAAACGTTTTATAATTTTAGCAAATACAGTTGGAAAATTGCCATGACCCAAAATCTTACGAAGTTTGTAAACCACATCCCCATAAAAATCGGGTTTTGAAATACCTTCTCGCAGAAGAGTCTTTAGATTACTATTGAATTTCAAAACCAAATCAGAATTACGATAGTAAAATTTAGCAAAATATTTACGCAATTTGTAATAACGGTAGCCCTGTTGAAGAAGTTTATTTGTAATATATTGATTACGTTCATTGAAATCCTCAACATGACTACACGCTCTGGCAAACCGAATTAACTGAGAAATGTATACCCCATAAGATGTAGCATGAGGTACATCCCCATTAAACCACATTTCAAACACTGCAAGAAATTTAACTGTGCTATGTGCGAATAACATCTGTAAACATGCGCTATGCGAAAGTAGTGCAAGACAGACCAGATCATTCGTCTGTTTGAATGTCGCATATGATAAGAACATGTTACAAATAAAAACAGTACATAAAAACAAAAATAATATCAAACAGGGAATGCCACGTACCAAAAACGCAGCCTCCCCAAAATAAAACTTCAAACGACTGCAGGAAGGTATATAGTTTACGGGCTGCATTACACATTTTTTTCTGTTTTAGAAATTACTGCGCTGTAAGCTGATTACGGAACATAATCATATGCATATCACGGAAAAGTACGGATATGTACGGAAATTTACGAAAACGTACGGAGCTCAATATAAGAGTTTGTAGTTTGATTTTCAAATTTCCGATGTTATTTCAGTGACAACTTTGTTATTTGTGAACGATTACATATATATTTACCTAAAATTAAATGTCTCTAAAAAAGATATAATTTACGTACATTCCCGAAAAGGAACTCACGTAATCAAAATCACCCGCCATTTATCGAGGACGCTGCATGTCAAGGCCCAGTGAACGGTTTCACCGATTACGACTACAAGGTAACCAAGAATCATTTTTTGTTTTCTCTGTTATACACATTGTACAGTACTGTACAAAAATGTATTTATATTTCATTTCTGGTATTGCTTTGTTTATTTCTGTTTCAAGGTCTTGTCCTTGGTACACAATAATTTTCGATCCACATCATCAGATCATATCGCTTGAAGTTGTACAAAGCGCAGATCGAATTATTTTTATTGGCTTAAACATTTTATAATGTTGACTATGTGATTTTCTTTCATTTAAGGTACGTTTTATAATAAAACAAACTTCCCTGCCACCCATATATTTGTGAATCATTCATTCTGTGTCATATATTGAATTTCGTCCTCTGCACATTTCGACCCGTGCTTTAGGTAAGATTCAGCGCAAAACACGTAGGTCAAAAGTTGTTATTCGGGGAGTTAACCTATAGCCCCAGGCATTCAGGGCAATTTTGAAAACGACTCAGCGAAGGGCTTATACGTTTGACGCTGGCCGGAACATATTCGGAGTAAGCCTGGGTACGCGGGTTTATTCAAAACTCATTGCTTAAGGGGGGCCGAATTCATTCTGGCTTTCAGAAACGAATAGAACGGCGTACGCCGGCATGCGTCAAACGTATAGCCCTCCCAAACCCTGACAATTTGAACAGCCATAGGTTTCTCCTTTCGCCTGCATAGTAGATCGACTTTAACTGAAACGCGTGTGGATCGTGTTTGTGATCTCGACTTAAAAATTAATTAAAAGCCGTTTCCACTGCATAATATACGTGTTGCTGCTTTAAATCATTGTAACACTAATGTAGGCAAAATTCGGAATGTTTGAATTACTACACCATCGGGCAGTCATGTACACTGATTCGACACTGCATACAGTTAGCGTTTAAATATCATCGACTGTGTAAACTCATTTTGCAAATGCGAACTTTATAAACTGTCTCCCTCACCCAAATATCAGCCGGAAATAACAAAGAAGTATATGTTCATGTTGACAAATTAGATTCTATTATCTCCCTTTATTGTGAAACTCTTGTGAAGAAATTTATCTTAATCAATTCATTGTTAAAAGATAATTTCTTTATCGTATTTATGCAATGATATTATGTTAAATTTCAGTGTTAACAAGAGTTAATTTATTGGTGTCGTTTTTTTTAAATAATTATTTGGTAATACAAATAATCATATATATCCTCAAAGGACCAGTTTCAATGACCCTAAGAATACGTCAGACATAATTACCAAACCTATTCTCTTTGTGAATTACTATTGCGTTATTAGTACTTTGTTTGTGTGTTGTATAATAAAGTGAAAAATACTCCCAACAAAATTATATAATGCTGTTTGTCATCTTGTTTTGCACTACAGATACATAGTCGTACCTATTTCAGTGACCCCTACTTTATTTGTAAACTAGCGACAATAGCCGGTATTTTGCATTTGCTCGATGTTAACTATCACAAACTGAACAAGAAATAAATAATAACCAGTGCGAGACTTGTTTATATTGAGATACAAAGCACATTAAATGGAGTTCAAAGAGTGGGCATAAAATGTTTTTTACATAAAATATACATGTAGTTCTTATAGGTCAGCTATATCTCCATACAAACAGGGAGAAACAATACAACAGTCACTTGAAGAAAGACAACTTGTTTAAAATAATGTTTTTGACCATAGATCTACATCTTAACTTGAAAGTGTGAAAAAGTAATAAGAAAAAGGCCTCAAAAGTAGGGATACCTTGGAAATATCAACCCCATGATTAAACCGTCTCTGTCAGCACATTTTATTCCAATCTGAAGAAAGCTTATATGGTATACATTTGTGTAGTTCACAACCCAGGTATTAATAGTTATCCAAAATATTGCAATTAAAAATGACTGTATACCTTGCAAAGGGTCACCGAAACAGCGCCGTCACTGAAACGGGCCACCTACAATTACTTCACATTATTTCTGGACTAAGCCAGCAAACTGACCCTACGTCCAGTAAGTACGTAATCATTGGTACAGGCGACACTTCTGGAACCATCCTTGCCTATTTTAACAGTTCGTAACATTAATCTGAGAATACACAGGCGAGGTCCCAAATTCGAACCCCGTAATTAGATAGGATTGTACACTGATAAATCCTGGGTTGTATTTGTGCTATTGTGTCATATTAAATGAACATTAGGAATCTGCAATAAATATCAGAAAACTGTAATTCAGCTGAGTTATCCCTGAAATGTACGAAAGTTAGACACACCCAGAGTACGAACCTAGTGGTTGTAGCCACCCCGATAAGTGACCTTGTCCCAAGAATTCGAGTAATTACCCTCGTAACTCCCAGTACAGTTTTGGCTGCACTTGCATAATTCCGAGCCGAACTCGAGTTATTGATTTTATACTAACGGGGTCCACTTGGGACGGAGCTATTCTCCTATATAAGGGATCACGAACCAGAACGGCTACAACATAAACAAGTTATTTGGTAGCGTATTATTTCAAATCTACAGATATAACTGACTGGATTGTATACTGGAACCTTTTTATAGGACTATATGTTCTAAAAGATGTTATTGTAATATACAGTTTGAAGAACATTATTTTTTTTTACAAAAATCTGAGAGCGAGCAGCTTAAAGTGCTGGGTAATCACTAGACCACGGAGGCGGATCTGGTCGGACATCATTATGAAAATAATGACCTGTATTATATGTTTTATGATGTTAGCATATCTCCCTTACGGAAATATAATGCACCGCCACTAAAATTTTAGGTTTCATTAGAATTTCATGAAATAATAGACGAGTAGGTGGTGTCACGTATTCCTGAAGGATGTGTCATAAACAAAACTGGTTATATATGCATTGTAATTTAAAAGCATTGTATTTTACTTCATCAAAAAATCTCAAGCAAAACTATGTCTTTGAAAAAAATATTGAACAGCAGCAACATGATGTGTTTTCAATTAGCTGAAGGTCGGTGATTAAAATAAACGGATAGAAACCAAAATCAAGTACTGTTAGCAAAGTATCACTCATTGTCTGTGAAGAGTCCCCTTGTGCCCAATTTTACAGAGGACACCTTGTTGTCAGCACTTTCAGTGCTTTGATTATCCTTGAAGACAGTATACTTAGAAACCCACACAATAAAACTTAGTGTAGTTTTTTTAGATAAAATATTATTTCCAATCAGATGCGACATTACCCAGTTTAATCGCTGCGATTGAACTATTTATTCCATGCAAAAACTGATATTGACTAATAGTACGCAACGATTGGCTGTTCCCCAGCGAGCTATATTTAGAAGGCTATATAATAGGTTGCTCAGCGTGCTTTCGGTCTTTTCGAACATGAGCCTCGAACGTAGAAGGCGTTTCTATTGTTTTTAATTTTACATACAATTTTAGAAGGATATTTTCAGAGCTATCATTTTATTATAATTTCCGATTTTTGTAATTGTCTACACAACGAGTATCTTGCCGAGAAGAAGAGAGCAAAGTTCCGCTGACACCCTCAGGGAGTCTGTTGCAGCAAAGCGGGTCAGGCACATAGACGTGTACAAACAAATCTCGGACGGTGAGCAGCAGTGTCGTGGTGAACGTTCACCAGCCACGGACAGGCATTCCCTGGACGCAAGTCCACTAAGTGCCAGGTTTCCACAGAACTCGTATCAGCAGTAAGGTGGCAAAACTAAAATATTATACACAATAGACTTCAGCTAACCTGCGTATCGAATATACATATAATTGAACAATGCTTGCAGCGCATGTTCCATCTGTTATCAAAGAAAATATATAATCTGTGGGCGAACGAATTTGTTGAATTTCATTCGTTGTTGAAGAAAAGCCCTCGCGAGGTTCAAAAACAAAAAGTCCTGTTTGTAAAAGGGGTACTTGTTGTTTCCCACAAAGATGAATATCCAAAATTGTCAGAGAGTATCGAACCTTGGTCCGACGCTTTCATTGTGTTTATTGCAGATTTCATAATACCGTGCCGTTTCAGTGTTTGCTTTACACACAGGTAGTAAATGACGTCGATGTCACATTCTGTAGTTAGCTCCGCCCAAATCGATACCTTTATCGTACACGCTGACTACTATAATGACAGTACAACTACACATCTTCAAGCTACAATTGTGACATTATTTGTTGTTTTTTTATGAATCTAGTGCTTAGTGCTTATGTATTCTTATAGGATAAAATGGGTTAATTTTAAACCTCGAAAGTTTATTTCATAAAACTGTACGAAACTAAATTACCTGTATAGGCCTACAAACGATCTATTCATTTTTACAAAAAACCGAACTGTACTGCGTGTTCAAACAAAACGATAGTTTCTTTTTATGTAATAAAGTCCATATAATAAAATTTTGATGGAGGAAAATGTGTCCTTGGCTATGCCTCTGAAACGTTTGCTGTTCTAAAAAGACACGGTTGTATAGAATCTGACTTATACGACGTACGTTTTACAAACAAGATTCCAAGAACATTTCTTGCAGGATGTTTAGAATGAACTGTTTTAAGACATTTTATATTCGTGAATCACTGTTGAACCTGCAGAGAATATAGCACCCCTAATCATCTTTCCTGTATATTTTTCCAAACGGGAAATCCTTTCTAAAGCGAGATTAAAAATGTATGATATATATAGTTGTTGTTTTGTTGCATCATCGTCGATTAAACCGAAATTCACCTTCGTAAAATTTATAAAAAAAATGTTCTAGATCAATGACCAACACTTTAAACTTACGGTAAATTATACACATTGTACATGCGCTCTGCATACAGGTATAGCAAATGTCCGTGTACCATCTGAGATTCAGGTAAATGTATCGCTGTACAAACTTAAGAAAAGTCAAATCGTATGTCGATAAAGTAAACACAAATTGAAAACATCAAAACTAGGCTCGATTGTACATGTAATCGTCACCAATGAAATGAACGAAACTACTTATAACACAAAGTAAATTTCTTTGGTACTAGCAATATGACAACTTGTACTTGTCTACCGGTATAGGTGTGTGTGTGTGTTGGTGGTGGTGTGCACTTCTGGGTGCTGTGGGGCTCGTTTTGGGGAGGCTGCGTTTTTGGTACGTGGCATTCCCTGTTTGATATTATTTTTGTTTTTAGTCTTAGAAATAAGACCTCGCCTTAATTATATTCAGTTTTCACTTTTATGATATTTTACTTTTTATATCAATTGAGGAAAGTCATGCTAACAAAGATGTAAAAAAAATAAACACTAAAAAATTATATAAAAAAATAGAAATAAGAAACAAGCATTATGTCTAAATAGTTGGACTACCGGTATAGGTAAACGCTCTACTTTTTGTTTTTGAAAGCTGCTTTTACTACTGGTTTCTCCAGTTTTACGCAACGACTCTGATGACATTTGCACTAGATATCTTCAGCAGGGATTGTACAAATAATCTAATAGTCCATGATAGATATAAATCCTGTCTTTAGATAAACAAACAAAGTTTAACGGTCTTTGTTACATTTCATTCTACACATATTATCATTTTACAGATTTCAGAGCACCGACAGAAACATTTTAGCTCTACAGCACGTGCAAAGCATGCGCGGTTGTAACAAGATATCAGTATAGTGCATAATGCGAGTATTGCGATCGGATCTTATAGACATTATTGGAGTTATTTACATATTTTTATTGACTACTTCTGTGACAGATATATACACTCAATTAATGTAAGTGAAATGACACTTGTACTGGATTTACACGTACATGTTGTATGCGTATATCCTTTTCTTTGATGGGACATGTACGTAAACCCCGACTAAACACTATTGAGTGCCGTTTTCTCAGTTGTGTCATGGACTTATGTCCATGTAATATTCTAAACACAGACACACAGGTTATCTGATTGCTCTCCGTACTGTGTAAAATGTAGCTCCGCCCACAGACGCTCATTCATTCATTACCTGTATTCAATCGATAACACAGAAACGGCACGCTTTTATGAAATCTGCAGTATGTCGATTTATATCGAAAAACGCCCACAGGAATCACAAGATCTCTTGTGTTATTTTCATCTTGAGATTATTAAGGACAATGTTTATAACTTGTTCGCTTTCGTCAGTAATGATGTTTTATTAATTGTATTGCTCTCCCATCGAATATTGTACGTATAAACAAAGTCAGATCAGCGTCTAAGGCCGCTTTGTAGTTTAAAAGCTGTAAGTAGATTAACTTATGCTCAAGCTTTTTGTGCGGCAACTGACAGAACTAAAATTGTTTTTACGAAATTAACATATATTAAAACACTTTTTAATTAACATATATATATAAACACTTTTTTACGAGCGCAAGTGTTTACATCGTTCATTGTATAATATCAACCATTGCTGTATGTATTTATATCCTTCTAAAACAATCTAGTCGACTTCAGAAGTAGTTACGTGGTATATATCTTCCCCCGTGGTCTATTGTCCCTTCGTTGACATATTGGACATGAATAGTTTTAGCAGAATAAGCAGAAAAATGTCCTGTCAGTATTTCGCTGTCTGCTTACCACAGGGAAACGTGATGCTTCATTATTCTGATTGCTCTAACCAAATTTAGTCATACGTGATGTCATTGTGCATATTTGTTTAGATCAAATACACACATACAAGGTTCGATAACAATATTCATGTAGGAATAGAATGCCATGAAAACTATCAACTTGACATTAGTTTTTATTGCTCGTCAGAGATTTTCAGAGCTATCATTTTATTATAATTTCCGATTTTTGTAATTGTCTACACAACGAGTATCATGCCGAGAAGAAGAGAGCAAGTGCTGACACACTGAGGGAGTCTGCTGCAGCAAAGCGTGCCAGGCACACAGACGTGCGTAAACAAACCTCGGACGGTGAGCAGCAGCCTCGTGATGAACGTTGACCAGCCACGGACAGGCATTCCCTGGACGCAAAAAAAAACAAAAATAATATCAAACAGGGAATGCCACGTACCAAAAACGCAGCCTCCCCAAAACGAGCCCCACAGCACCCGAAGTGCCAGGTTTCCACAGGACTCAGATTAGCAGTAAGGTGGCAAAACTAAAATATTATACACTATAGGCTTCAGCGAACCTGCGTATCGAATATACATATAATTGAACAATGCTTGCAGTGCATGTTCCATCTGTTATCAAAGAAAATATATAATCTAAAGAAATCATGAAGAAAAGCCGTGGAGAGGCTCAAAAACAAAAAGTCCAGTTTGCAAAAGGGGAATTTGTTGTGACCCACAAAGATGAATATCCAAAGTTGTCGGAGAGTATCGAACCTTGGTCAGACGCTTTCATTGTATTTATGTCGATTTATATCGAAAGACGCCCACAGGAATCACAAGACCTCTTGTGTTATTTTCATCTTGAGATTATTAAGGACAATGTTTATAACTTGTTCGCTTTCGTCAGTGATGATGTTTTATTAACTGTCTTGCTTCTCCCATCGAATAATGTACGTATTAACATAAAGTCAGATCAGCGTCTAAGGCCGCTTTGTAGTTTAATAGTTGTATGTAGATTTACTTATGCTCAAGCTTTGTGTGCGGCAACTGACAGAAATAAAATTGTTTTCATGAAATTAACTACATGTATATATAAAAAAAAAATTTTTAACGAGCGCAAGTGTTAACATCGTTCATTGTATAATAACAATCATTGCTATATGTATTTTTATCCTTCTAAAAAACCTATGTCGACTTCAGAAGTAGTTTTTATGAATAACGTGGTATATATCTTCCCCCGTGGTCTATTGTCCCTTCGTTGACATATTGGACATGCATAGTTCTAGCAGAATAAGCAGAACAAATGTCCTGTCAGTATTTCGATGTCTGCTTACCACAGGGAAATGCGATGCTTCATTATTCTGATTGCTCTGACCAAATTCTGACAAACGCTTCATCAATATTCATATAAGATATTTTCATATTTTTTTCTATTTTTTCATTCTCATGAGTAACTTCATACTCTTCTGTTTGCTGCATCACCTGATAGCTGACTTAAATCAAATTATTTATCAAAAATAAAGATTCGTGTACAAAATCATTTTGATAGGAATAATACGTAGAAAACGAGAAAAACTAAACTTCGTTAGACCAGTGTAAAAATTCTGACATTTTAAACTGTCAATAGTCAACAGCTCTTGAACAACTAATGTGATAAATCTCATGTTTAGTCGCGTTGGTTGCGTATTTGAATGAAATAATCATGAAGATATCATTATGTAGCTGATGGACCAGTTCAGAGGCAAACATCAATACTATTTTTGGTACAAATACAAACGAAATTACAACTATATTAATTAAATTTTACAATCACATGCAGACGATTACAACCATACAAATACAGCAGACGTCTAAGACTGATTAATGTGTGTTTAAGGCTAGAAGTGGTGTGTACGTCTGCGTTTCAAGGAAGTTGAAGTGTCATTCATTGAGTCTCAAAACTTTAAGGATGACACTGTAGACAGGTTGATAACAAATCTTTGAGTTCACTTATTACACTCAGCTAGTCGGGCACCTGTTTGTAAGACAGTAAGTTTAAAAGAGACATGCTGACATGGCACATTCCCCTGTCGATGCAAGGTTTTTGTGTGGAACGGAGGCCATATGAAAGGTATTTGATTAAATGAAACATGTTGGTATTTTAAGTACATATTCGTGCTGGTGGCTTTGTTGGGTTCCAGTCTGAGGTTGCGGAGAATTAGACGGACACGAAAGTTCAGAATTTAAGCCTTGAAATAAATCATTGACAAAGAACATGCTGTGATGCAGACTATGGAGTTTCACTGAACTAAGGTGAACATTACATACAGAAATATTGAAGGTTCAATTAAATATGTTTTCTCAACTTATGTTTAATAAAAAGGGGAAAAAGAACTGTTGTTTAACCTACTGTTTGAAAATAGAGCAGTTATAGGCTGTTCTCTTCTATTTACGTTTTGACAACCGCCGGAAAAAACTGTAAAATATATTTTTATTGAATGTGGACGCAATTTGCACTCGACTCGAGAAATACACGTTTTTCTCTGTGTTGTTCTGGTTCGTGCGAATTCTTGATTGTGCTTATGACTTGTTGGTCTGGCAAATATTTACTCATCTGATATTTTGTGTTGTTTTATATCACATGCTGTAAATCAGCCTAT
Source organism: Saxidomus purpurata (assembly GCA_022818135.1). Classification (NCBI taxonomy): domain Eukaryota; kingdom Metazoa; phylum Mollusca; class Bivalvia; order Venerida; family Veneridae; genus Saxidomus; species Saxidomus purpurata. The sequence goes on along the minus strand of JAFMSR010000014.1, from coordinate 2,906,430 downwards.
ATTTTAGAAACATTGCATCACGAAATCTTGAGATACACACAAGGAAAACACTAGATGCTCTTCCATATGTTATAACAGTGAATTATTTACCAATAATTAAATGTTACTTTTAGATTCAAAGAGAGATTTGAAGACAAAAAGCAAGACTGCCTTTTGACGTTGTTTCAAAACAGTTTCATGGTCTTGTACGCCTTCATTTGAATATTGTAATACCGATTCATTTGTACTTAGTTCGCCATGCTTTAGAAATTGACGTTTTGAATCATCAATGAATATCATATGAAATATTTGAATGATTCAGTGATTATATATATATACACGTATCTATCAGCAGACGAACTGTTTAAAGCAAAAGTCCAAATAAAAAGTATAAACAGTAATTGATATACAATATGAGTCTCGCGTTACTGCTGAGTTGATTTATTTAAAGGGGCACTCCCTACATCTAGCAGATTTTATTCTAGAAAGATAGATTGTGTGTTCAATGAACGTAAAATGATAAATAAATACAATTTCAAAGAAGAACCTTGAAATGCCTCAATTTACCACAATTAATCAATATAAGGCTTTCTGTAATAAATTGCATCCACCCATTAATTGTACAACAACTCTACAAAGATTATTGAATGGTTAACGGTACTGCAGTATATTTTAAACCGCTGATTTTCTCGATATCGATAATGACTGGGAATGCATTGCTGAAACTTTGAGGATGTCGACTAAATTATCTCCAAAACATAAATAATAGAATCTTTGAAAATATTATAACATTACCTAAAAGTTTCAGCTATGCATTCCAGTCATTACCGATAAAATCAGCGGTTTTAAATACACTGCAGTACCGTAAACCATTTATTTGTCATTTGACATTCATTAAACACATAATCTATGTACACTACAGTACCGTAAACCATTTATTTGTCTTTGACATTCATTAAACACATAATCTATGTTTCGATGCCTCTTTAAGCGTCCATAATACATCTATTATACTTTTCATCTTGAAGACATTTTTTTGAAACTTCACAACGTCTTGGGCAGTTTTTCTGAAAGACATGGTCGCCATCTTCCTTTGCAATCCATAATTCCTGTAAAGATAAACTTGACAAGAACAGGTTTAATTGTATTAGCAAAAGACATAGTATGTCAGTTATTCGCTGACTGCTGACATCTGACCACGGATAAATTAGCATTAAAAGCAAATGTCGTGTAGCTCAGACGCCAGTGATAACAAGAGCCATGTTACATATGGTTAATCTCCCCGCCGGGAAGAAGTTACCTGAAGGTTGTACTTTCGTACATTTTACTTGGTGAGAGGAAATCCTTAAAAAGCCGTATAGTTATGGTCATGCTGAGTACAGTAAGTGGAAAAAGAATAAGGCAATGAAGAGATGGTTTGCAAAATTATATTAATGTTCATTATCAGTATAGGTATGATATTTTTCTATTTGACTAAAAGAGTAGCCAAGGTAGAGTTATTGTTCTTGCACACTGCACTTCCTACCAATGCGCTATGTCAGTGTATTAAGTTTGAAGAAAATCCCTCTACTTTTGGAGTTATGCTCCGGAAATTTTTTTCAAGTAAATCTGATAAAGGGTAATAACTCTAAAAGTAGGCAAGGTAGAGTTATTGTTCTTGCACACTGCACTTCATACTAATGTGCTATGTCGGTGTATTAAATTTGAAGAAAACCCAAGTCTTTGGAGTATGCTCTAGATTTTTTCCTATATAGAATAACTCTAAAAGTAGGCAAGGTAGAGTTATTGTTCTTGCACACTGCACTTCCTACCAATGTGCTATGTCAGTGTATTAAGTTTGAAGAAAATCCCTCAAGTACTTTTGGAGTTATGCTTCGGACAAGTAAATCTGATAAAGGGGAAGAAGTAGGCAAGGTAGAGTTATTGTTCTTGCACACTGCACTTTATACCAATGAGCTATGTCAGTGGATTAAGTTTGAAGTAAATCCCTCAAGTACTTTTGTAGTTATCCTCTGGACAAAACTTTTTAAGTAAATCTGACAAAGGGGAATAACTCTAAAAGTAGGCAAGGTAGAGTTATTGTTCTTGCACACTGCACTTCATGCCAATGTGCTTTGTCAGTGTATTAAGTTTGAAGAAAATCCTTCAAGTACTTTTGGAGTTTGCTTCGGACAGTAAATCTGATAAAGGGAAAAAAAGGGAGAGAGAGTTTTTTTTTTTTTTTGCACATTGCACTTTATACTGGCTATGTCGTGGATTAAGTTTGCAGAAAATCCCTCAAGTACTTTTGGAGTTATGCTCCGGACAAAGTTTTTCAAGTAAATCTGATAAAGGGGAATTAATCTCAAAGTAGGCAAGGTAGAGTTATTGTTCTTACACACTGCACTTCCTCCCAATGTGCTCTGTCAGTGTATGAAGTTTGAAGAAAATCGCTCAAGTACTTTTGGAGTTTTGCTCCGGACAAAATTGGGACGGATGCACGGACGGACGGACGAAGACCATTTCTAATATTCCCTTCGCCTTCGGCGGTGGGGGGGATAAAAATTTGCTGTCCCAGATCCTTGTTCAGATGATTACCAGATAAGGAAGCACTTTGCAAATTTGGTACTCAACCGTAATTGATCAGACTGAATGCCCTCATTAGTAGGGTAATAGGGAGTTTTGAGGACGCCGTCATTTAGTGCCGTTTAATTAACTGACAAATGTTGGTTATTTGAAATGTTCGTTTTATCTGGAATTAGAACTGATCATTTTTCATAGTACATGAAATAGAATTTAAAGGGACATACCCTATAACTGATGTCAACTAAATAACCTCCAAAACATAAATAATTGAATCTTTGGAAGTATTGTAACTTAACCTAAAAGTTTCAGTTATGCATTCCCAGTCATTATCGGTAAAATCAGCACTTAAAAAAATATACTGCAGTATCGTTAACCATTCAATGATCTATGTAGAGTTGTTGTTGTACAATTATTGGGTGGATGCGATTTATTATAGAAAGCTTCTATATTGATTAATTGTGGTAAATGAGGCGTTTCTTGCCATAGGTTCTGCTTTGAAATTGTATTTATTTATCATTTTACGTTCAATGAACACATTACCTATGTTTCGAGAATAAAATCTGCTAGATGTAGGGAGTGCTCCTTTAAGTTGCGATGCATGTTTTCGTTGGTTTAACATTTAATGAATATCGACGAAACGAATAGCAACGCGAGAAGTATGAAGAATGTTTTATATATTTGTCATGTTTCAGTTTTGCCAGATGTTGACTCATTTTGTTGTTTTTTGTTATTGGTTTTCCTTTTTTATTTTTTTTTTTTTTTTTTTTTTTACCTACATTTGCACAACGTTTCCTCAAATAAAACAAAGAATGTATGAAGAGTATCCTTTATAAGTTATGTACATTACAAGTTATATCGAGTCTATGTTTAGTTCTTCTAATACACAGAATTCAGCTATTTGTGTTAAAAGTGTCAAAGGTGTTAGTTAAGGCTAAGGTTTTATCAGTATGGCTGCACACGATGTTGACATCAGAAAGTAGTACTGCCTTAATCAATATTGACACGAGGATAATTCGACACGGTTTATGCTTTTTCCATCGGACTAGTGAGAGTCTTTTCAACATGATGTTTGCTTGGATTTTGTTTCGCGTAAATCAATATATCCAATAAATAGTTTAAGGAAACACAACACTCGTTTACGCAACAAGATCTAACAAATACAATAAAATTGTTGACCATCAACTTGACGTCTGAAAAAGTGATTAGTTCCTGTAGTCTGTTGAACCTGCGTTAAGGTCACTCTTTATTTGATATGCTGTAGAAACATGTTGCCATGCTGACACATTATCTAAATTAGAGGACATATCATAATTGTCGGAGAGCAAAACAAATCATTAGAAAATAATTCCTACGCGCATTGAATTCTGCCTGTTAAAATTCCTAATTATCAAACTTTAAAATATACAAGGTTTATCGGTACGTGGCATTCCCTGTTTGATATTATTTTTGTTTTTATCAACAAGGAAAATACCTTTAACTTTGTCATGTTTTTCATGAACACATATTCAACAAAATGATGTGTTTCCGAGTTACAGGTGTTGTTTGAAAAAGACGTCGTCATTATCGGCTTAATGTGAACCGTATTGATTTAGTTACAGTTATATCCTTTTTGACTACATGAAGACTCTTCAAGTTTGGCACTAAATGATGATTTTCCTAAATTGTGTCCGTACTACGCCGGACTAACTAAGGAATGCACATACATAAATAATATCAAAGGTAGCCCTTGGACACATTATCGCCACCAGGTAGCTACCGCGCTTTTACTTCACCTTTGCATAATGTAAAAGCGTTGACGCTATATACTTAAAGTATGTACCTTTTCTGTCGTCCTTTTCAGTTTTGGTTATGATTTAAGGAATAGTTTTTTATTTGTGGTCGTCGGACAAATTACATCGTCCATTTTTCTGTAAATACTGAAGCTAGTGTTGCTACCTTGCCCCATTTTATTTGGGAAAAATACTTTTCCTTTGCTTATGGTTGTACATCGTAATAAGCGTATTGACAACCAGCAAAACACTATTCAGAATTGCTTTTATTTATATTTCATTTTTCCAAATTTTCTTATCATCGATCTGTCTGCGAACTTACTCTAAGTATGAGTTAGTGTTTATTAAGTCAAATTTTAACAAATAAGAAACCGTCGCTGCGGGTGAGCGATCCTGGTTTTTTTAATTGTTTTTGATTAATTAATTTGCTTAAACTGCTTTACCTCATTTGACCTTTTGCATAGCCACCAATGTCTGTAGCGGCTAAGTGCTTTTAAGGAATTAAAGTAGTGATTTCAGTAGTTAGTTTTGATAATAAAGAAAGACGTTTATTTGAATTTGTAGCGATTCGATTGGTGGGCAAATAGGGTCAAACACTCGAGAACAGTAAGAAAATAGAGCCACATTTGCATTCGAGATTGTTCACTTTTATAGGTTAGTTTCCCGCCTAAAACCATACTACGCTTAGAAACTTAAAAAAATCACAATTTACGTGAAACACGTGAAAAGAAACTGTTTTGGCGGGAAAATTTTACATAAGTATTATAACAATGAACGAAGACTTCACAAAGTACCGAGACCGTATACAGTTACATATACAATTTTAAAAACAATATCAAATCTTTCCAACGGCAATCAAATAGATGAGTTCACATATAAATATTCATATACTAAGCCCATATCTTGAATAAAGAACAACAAATAAATTTGTCTCTTATATGAAATTATCCGTTTCGCAGTCTCTAGTTTTTCATGGTATAAGTCTTCGTTTTAACAGTTTGAAATAAAGCTATAAAGCTTCCTTTCCAAGATAGGTCGTTTATCTGTATCCTATCCATGACCAAACCTCCACCTATGTTCTATTATTTCTGTCGATAACCGATATCTCATCTGATGGATCATCGTAGAAATAATTATACATGTACATCCTATCGTCAAGAGTTATTTCATCCTCACTGTATTCGTCAAACAATTCGTCTACGATAATTACTTCCAATTCGCTTTTGACCTTTTCATAGACTTCATCGACTTCGTTCTTAATACTAGCATCACGTTCATCACAGCATTCCACTAAATCTATTTCGCTTTCATCACACTTAATGCTTGAATAAGAACTATTAAATACACCTCCATCTATATCACTCAAGCTTCAATCCGCGGAACCACCACTCACACTTTCATCTGTAGAATCACCATTTACACTTCCATCTGTAGAATCACCATCCACACTTTCATCTGTAGATTACCTGTGATCTCTAATTAGATGTACTTTTAAATATCCACTACGAATGAACCGAGACTTCTGGGTGCTATGGGGCTCGTTTTGGGGAGGCTGCGTTTTTGGTATGTGGCATTCCCTGTTTGATATTATTTTTGTTTTTAACAAAGAACCGAGACACATATACATTTACATGTACTATTTTAAAAACAATATCAAATCTTGAAAATCTGCAACAGTGATAACGACATGGTAAATGACGTTTTCTGTTATTTCAGATATTTATTTCCCAATTTGGAAGTGTTAATTTGTACTGATTTCTTCTTTACGTGGTTGTTGACACAAAGGTAACCTGACTGAAATAAAGATTTCCGTCTCCATAAAGACACTCTACTGCAGCTCAAATAGAAAGCAAAGTTTCGCACACCGTTGGTAAAATGCTTTTTCAACAGAGACAAGGGACAATTCAAAGAAAGTCTCTACATACTAAGGTCACTTTGTACATTATTAATAGCACTAAATGAAAGGCGAGACATTCGGCGAGACATACAGCAATTTGAATTGAATATTTAAACAACAAATGAAAGTAAATACCTCGATGCTAAGGAAATTATTTGGCTTCTTAAAGGAAATAAATTATTACCACCATAAAACGATAGCCTTTTTTTCTCGAGAAAATAAGTTCACTGAAAACGATTTAGTAAAATATTGACACAGTCTGATTCTCAAACTGGTGCAATCAAATTTTCTAACTTTCCAGACAAAATTGATAAAATGTGCACTATAAAATAAAAAGTATGTCTGCTTTTTTTTCTGCAATCAGATATAGCGATAATGAAAATGGTAAGGTGAAAAAGCTGAAATAGAGACTAAATTTATTAGAAATAATAACTAAATCTCCTCGTAAAAATGTCCTACAAGTTTTAAACGGCTGATGAACTAATAATGTCCATCCAACATAAGAAATACACCGTTTCTCTCCTGTACTGTATATTGAGTGTGTATGATTTCAGAATACTTATTCGCGTTATAAGGTAGTCATTTTAAGTTAGCACACATGAATTCAAGTCACGTTTTATACTGTAATAATTGTAATAACTGACTTTTTTCTAAAACATTGCCTCAGCGAAAAAAAAACAACAAAAACAATTCACAAGCACATAGATATACTTAAGTAAATGAGAGGATTGCATGAGTTGCATGCCAAAATAAGTTCCCTTTGTCTTGCATTCAAATATAAAGAAAGAATACAGACAAAACTATCAGACTAACTTCATCTAAGTATATCATTTTGAAAACGGTGTCATTTTGACCTCTTGACATGTTTTGTTAATTAGAACCGAATTTACACGCACGATGCGACAATACTGCATTTCTTATTTGAATAACAATTTATTAATACATAATTGACAAATTCTTGAACCAACCACGTTACGTTACTTCTGCATTTGAAGCAAGTAATCGTAGTGTTTAATGTAATACTCAGTTGCAAAAACAAATGTGCATGTTTTCATTTAAATAGCTCTATTTTGATCAAACATATCGGTCTCAAATTTCTAAGTTAACACAACCTTTAAAAACCATTTGCTATCAATTGAATGTGCTATCAATGCAAATGAAATTATGCATATATTGCTCTGAATTTTGAAACCAAACATTTAAATATTTCTATTAAAAATAATACGTCAAATTAACAAAAACCTAAGTACACACTATCGTTTGCAACAAAGTATAGTTTAGATAAGAATACTAAGTACATTGCCTTACGACTAGTGCTGAAGTATTCGTTCGCCTTTTATGAAGACTATCTGTAATTATATCTGTAATTACTACCACAAAAACAAAAATAATATCAAACAGGGAACGCCACGTACCAAAAACGCAGCCTCCCCAAAACGAGCCCCACAGCACCCAGAAGTGCACACCACCAACACACACACACACCGCACCCACACACCACCAACACACACAACCATGCACACACACAAACATACACCACCAACACACACAAGCACACAAAGCAAACACACGAGGGCAAAACGAACAATTAACGATGCCCAGAATCATTCAGACAGTCAATGTCTGAAACCGCACTGAAAATTGTCTTGTTAGGAAATACAATATTATAATGTTGACACCGTCTGTTTTTCAAACTGATACTAATCAAACTTTAGAGACCAGACAAATTGAATACAAGAAGTTATATTAAATAATAAGTATGTCTATGTTTTGTTTACTTAATGGTAGAACAGACGATGATGAAACTAGTAGGGTCTGGATATTTCATACAAATTTGAATAAGAGAAACGAAATTGAAATTGCATTACTGTGAATTAATGTTTGTTCGCCTTGGTTTCAATGGTAACAGACTAAAATTTTACTATTATTGATTGGTTACACTCTTCTAAAACTGTCTTCTCGTTCAAATATTACGAGAGTGGTGAACATCTGTTTTATAAAACATCTTTTAGAGGGACATACCCTATAACTGATGTCAAACTGCATACCCTCCAAAACAAAGATAATAGAAGATTTGGAGTATTATAACTTTACCTAAACGTTTCAGCTATTCATTACCAGTAATTATCGATACAATCAGCGGTTTGAAATATGCTGCAGTACCATAAAAACCATTCAATAGTCTAAACAACCAAAACCCCCCAAAACGTAGCCCCACATCACCCGAAGTGCCACCACAACCCCTACCACCCGACACCCCAATCATGTACACCCCCACACCCCAACACCCCAGCAAAAAACCCGAGGACAAAACAATTAAGGTTAATAGTTATGCAGAGTTGTAATGGGTGGATGCGAGAAAATTGTTTATTAATTGTGCTAAAATGCGACATTTTTCGATAGATGTTCTTCTTTAAAAATGTATTTATTTACTATTTTGCGTTTATTGAACACATTATTTATGTTTCGTGAAAATAATCTGCTAGATGTAGGGAGTGCCCCTTTGACATATAGAAAAACAAAAATAATATCAAACAGGGAATGCCACGTACCAAAAACGCAGGGATACATGGTGATTGATTGAAAAACTATTTTACATAATTTCTGTATGTGGTTACATCCGTTAAAACACCGAATAAAAGTAATATTGAACACCTGATCCTGCTGTAGTGAACTTTTTCACATTTGATTTATTCCAATTTGACTAGACGCATAAACAGGGCGTACTCTAATTTCCGTGTATTTGCTCATGCGAATTGTATAGTTATTTCTAGCAGAAGGTATCACTGTAACAAAATCCTGTTTCTTGGCTATAAAAAGAGACAACTTTCATTAACGTTCGGTTTCACAGGATATCAACAATATTATTTACTTTCTAGACAAAATGTAGTTAATGTGCAAATTTCGGAACTATTTTATATTCTGCCACATCTCCATAAGCGCCCTAAACTTACTGCCCCTGCATTGTGTTTGTTTAGACATAACATTAAATATTTGTTTCAAAGCCAAACAGATTTTATAAAATAATCTTAAATGTTGACAAAGAATTTGTAGACATAAGTTCTGGACGTGGTGAAAGATTGCCCCAGGTACAGAAATAACAACTTGAATTGTCGAAAATTGGTTGCAATGACAAAATTTTCTTTCTTACTGGAAAAAAAACTTTTAAAGAATCAATTTTAAACCTGCTAAAATTTCTTATAACATAATGTTTCAGTCTTGTTCAATGACTGGCAAGACATGTCTTGGCATTCTAGAGTTAATGCTCTTAAATTACAGAAAATTTCACCAAATACTTTGGTAAATATTATTGAAAATATGAACCAGCTACTGATTTGAATGTTCAAGTTTCTGGATAACCATTTCATACACCGTATAAGTTATATAAAAAATTGACTATCAAATTCCGTGACAAAATGTTTAGCTGAAACTTGTAAATCTCTCGAAGTATCTAACTATGAATGGAGCTGAAGTGTCCGTTACTGTGATGTATTTAGGTTGCATCTGAGACACTTCTTACTTCTATAGCTAATGCTAGGTGTGTGTCTTGATGTTCGTTTACTCAGAAGTTTCATCAATGAAAAAACAACGCTGTAGGAGCCATACTTTGTTTATTTACAGAGAGTGAAACAGTAATTTACATATTATTTAATTCCAATATTACCACCTTCATCGTTCCACAACTGCGATAGTTATTGTGTAGTTTTTTGTTTTGTTTTCTGCACCTTTTGGTTGGTTAATTTTTATATTGATTTTGTTCTTGTATTTAGGTATTTCGTTTCCATTTCTGTCAGTTGTATTTTTGCATTCAATGTATCTTAGTCACACAGCTGACTTTTACAGATGGTTTCTTCTTTTCATGAATGTGTGGTCATATGGTATAATATCAGATGAATTCAACGTACAATGATAGTTTTGTTATAGTTTTACTAAATGTCAAACGTATAAAGACAACATTCTTGTATCGTGTTGAGTAAGAACTAATCCTCGTGTATTCACAAGAACGTTCACTAAATATGATAAGGTATAGAAAATGCTTTATTAGATTAATTGACATGATTGTCGTCGCCTTTTATCTTATCTGGAAGCAATATGGACCATAATCCTGTTTTATGGAAATATTACAAATCCCAACCTAATTAACGATACGCTGGAAGTAGATCTTGTACATCCGCTTTCGTTTTGACCTCATACACTAAATAGAATACTTGACAAAAACGCTTAGTTCTCTAAGGCGACTTAGCACTTGTTCAGTCTTTATGAGTCTATAATGGATGTTCAAAGATACCAGATTTTCTAGTCCGAAAGCAATCATTTATATGTGGCAAAATGACAAAATAAGGCTTTTTTTCTTCAATTTCTGTTACTATATATAAGCAAAGTACAAAGTAGTCAATGTGCATTTTATACGCTCAGTAAAATGAATAGACTTTCATTAATAAAACCAAGATGCCACATCCAAAACCCCCCCCCCCCAAAACGGCCCCCCCCCCCCCCCCAAACCTTAATAGAATTATCAGATATGTGTGTTAATAAAGAGAACAATGCTTCTACTTGAAATGTTTTGCTTGGATAGGTTATGCAAAGTTTGTAACAGAAAGTCATAATTTGTTTTGATACAGTTTAAGTACAAATCAGATAAATCTGTGACTACATATATATGCGTTTTCTTTGCATTGCTTCAAAAGTTTTGTTTAAGGAAAACCTTATTGATCTACAGCTTAAAAGAGGTTTTGTGTTTGAGACCATACGTCTGTATCTTTGCATTTTAATTGGTGATTCATTGCTCTTTTCATAATATATCTTGTTTTAGCACGATTTTCCAAAGAACAGTTTGTGCTTTTAAGCTGATCTACGCGTTCGAACTACATCTCATGTTAAGGTTTACAACAACGAGATTTACTCGGTGTTGTCTCATTACCAAGCAAAATATATTTGGAGACTCTAGTTAGGTAACTCCTATTGCCTTTGTATTCTTTTACTCCTTTGTGTTCTTTTACTCCTCTGTGTTCCTTTTATCCGTGTGTTGTCTCCTACTGTCAAACTAATTGTGCATATAATGTAGACATTGGGTCGAGACCTTGTAATTTTGCAAAATAGACAAGAAACAGATAACAACTTGCGTAATGTGCACCATAGATGAAGACCTTGTTCATTTAAATCTACAAGTATTGTTTGTTAATATAATTACTTTGAACTTTCTTTTTTCTGTAAAGTGTACGTTTCAACCATTAATTAGGAAAAAGAAATAGTTTCTTGTTATAAGGTTAACTCGAAGCAGTCGAAATCGATAACATTTCTGATAATCATAGCATAGCAAATTTTAACACATACACCGAATTTATGTAGTAAACTCTGACAAATCCAGGAATTTATACATTAATGTTCTTCTTAAATATCTAATATTTGAAAATACTGCCTTTTTTCAGGGACAACTAATATGGAATGGATGTCGTTATTTAGTTCAAAGTATAAGGAGTGTAAATATTATAAATATTGCTATTTTTATGTCGGACGTTGGTGATTCTGCAACGCATTTAAGTGGCGCTTGAGAATCTGAGATATGACCTAAAATGTAATTATGGTATACAGTGTACAATGTATACACCTAAAATTCCTTATATTTATTTAGTCAAGGATCAAAAGGCTGCCCTTACTTGGATCAGTGGGATACTGAAACTAAAAATGCTTTACCCATCATACTGACAAACATAATAAAAATTACTCTAAAGTTAAATGATATGATGTTTGATACTTATTAAGAAGTGTGTGCTACAAGACGCAACCAGACGAACGTACAATAATGCAGACAGGCACGATTTAAAACCTGACCTCGACAGGGAACTCTTTATGATCACTGACCATATAAGGACAACAAAAGATATTTCGCACATGTACATGTCAAGTTGGTACCTTCTGTTACTACAGGTAAGATACCGTATCAGAAAATTATTGGCTCATTAGTCATAATACACAAAAGGGATAGAATGGCCCTATATATTTTAACTGACTACCATTAGCTATTATACAAGGTCAACAATCACATTAAAGGAACGGTCACTTTTGACGTACGGGTCATGATTTGACAATCGTGGTAGAGGTCTACTACACAATGCTACAGCTCTAAGTCCCTGTTTGATATTATTTTTGTTTTTGTGGCATTTAACAAGAAGATTTGTGAAGTTTTCCTATCTTAAATTGTTTGTAACTGCTGTATGAGTATCGTTAATTGAAACATTCTTATATGCTTCAGTGAGAGATGACGTCAACCTCAAACGTTTAGAAAAGGTTGTTTAATACAAATGAAGTCAACACAATCATCACATTACTCAAACAATAAAAGCGCTACCCTCTGCGCTTCCATCGGTAGTTAATATCTGATTGGGGCTGATAAATTGCTCACATCCTAGTGAAGTAATGGAATTACGTATTGTTTCTTGATAGAAAATGTGGTTAAGTTATTGGATTCCATTCTCAGTACTCAGAGAAAAACCTTGTCAATCATATAGATATATTCGATAATGATGATAAATGGTGCATTGTTTTCCTTAATTTTAGGCACAGAAGTCCATGAACTTGAGACATTGTTGTCAAAGGTGAATGGAAGTTTATATTTAAATATAAGCGATAAAAATTAGATAGAACACAAATAAAAATGAATGAAAACTGTACATCTTACATACATGTACATGTCAATACAGCTATTGTCAAATTAGTGAGATGTTAGAATGATGTGGCAAATTTAACTGCATGATAACAAAAAACAACATGTATATGGCACTTAATGTCAACACTGTTTGCGAGTTTTGAATTATAGTTTGCAATATCATTCAAAATAAGGAGAATGTAAGACTTTTTTGAAAATGTCACACAAATTAATATGTTAATCATTCTGAAGATACTACTTTAAGCAAGAATCCCCGACAGAACACATTAGAGAATTGGTTGTAGAATGAAGCTCGTGTTTTGTGCTATTGCCCTCGATAGTTTACTATTTTTGTGCAACCTAAGGTTGTTTTCACTAAAATCTCATTTTTCTTTATTTTTTTTTTTTTTTTTGTTGTTTGGTTTGTTTAATGGTCGGTTTTATCTTTTTCTGGAGGATAGTTTACTGATTATTTCAATATATCTTATACGCCTACATCATTAATAAAATAATTCAAATGTAAGTAGACTGACTATATTGGAAAAAAACCATAAAACCCCCCCCCAAAAACCCCCCCCCGGGGCCCCCCCCCCCCCCCCCCCCCCCCCCCCCCCCCCCCCCCCCCCCCCCCCCCCCCCCCCCCCCCCCCCCCCCCCCCCCCCCCCCCCCCCCCCCCCCCCCCTAAAGCAACCAGCACCAATAAAGTCCGTGGCACCGCCTTGAACGGTCCAAAAACCCCCTTGGGGAGTTTATCCCGTTTTTTTGTGCCCCCCCCCCCCCCCCTTACCCCACCATGTTCCAAAGTAGGTAAATTAAGATTTGTTCTGCTGCTAAATTTTGTAAATTTACTATCGATGTATATGTTATCCATTAAAAGCAGAGGCTATATAATGTTTTCTCAAATATAAAGTAAAGTTTATGAACAACAAAAGCCTTTTTATGGTCTAAAAGAAAGGTTAATAATGAAAAGACAAAATTATTGCATGTGTTCCTTGCATATTAATGCTAAAATTCCCACCAGAGAGAAATCAACAATGTGTAAAAGTGCACCATTATATAAATGGACAAGAATGGTAAACATGTCCATTAATCCAGTTAGGGGATATTTAAAAGTCCATTACTTCGGCGAAAATGTCAAGCGAATTTATTATATTCTGCTAGAAATACTAAAACTTCCTCAGTCTCTCGTTTTGATCTTCTGCACCATCTCAACATTTGTAAAAAAAAAAAGAAAAAAAAAAAAAGAATAATAACATCAAACAGGGAATGTAAACTGATTTACTTTCTTAGACAACGAATGTCTTAGTTATGAGCATGTAATGCAGCTAAGATCTCAAAACGAATGATAAGAAATGCACGTGGGTGTTTCTTGCAAAAGTACGGTAAGCACTAATTTATACTAAATTAAAAGAATAACACGTCAAATTATGGACAATAAATATAATCGGAGAGCTTAGTGGAATATCTGTTCTATGATGTCTATACATTTTAGTATAAATGAATCTTATTCAACTAGTTTATGGAAGTTAGTTAAGATACATGTATAAGTGTATAGGGCCATATGTCTGACTATATTTTCTATTTCCGACAATTCAAAGAAATAAGGAGGAGTGAAAGTGTAGACAGTGCAAAGTAAGTTAATTGAACAATGGTCATATTTGATAGCAGTATAAACCAATATCTGTTTATTGATGAGATAACAAAATCCAAAAATGTGACTCAAAATTAAGTAATAATATACTGAATCAAGTCCGTCACGGTATATATATATATATGTATATATTCAGTATTCCATTACATGTTATACAATTAACAAAAGAGAAGAAGAATGGAAAACTCAACAACAACACATTATTACAACAAGGTTTTTATATCATCATTTTTATATTAAGTTTGGGGCCTATCTTTTTGAAAAGAGTCCCAAAGTTCCTAGATTTATGTCCTGTTTTGCAGGGAGATTCCAGAAACACATCCCTAAGTTGGAAAATGATTTATTACTAAAAATCAGTTTGACGTGATCTACTTCTTTTGTTCTGACACGCAGTACTTGTCGAAAACGAGTGATAATTAAGTAAACGTATGCAGTTAATGAAATATGGGTTTTCTGACGAGTAAAAATCGATATTTGCCAGACGGACGGACGGACGGACGGGCGGGCGGACAGACAGACAGACAGACAGACAGACAGCAAAAAACATTGAGCGATCGTTATAATGAAAATAATGAAACATAGTTCACAAATAATTAAAACAATACATAACTTTTGTTTCCATTGCGTGTGTTAGAGATTCACCTAGCAGGGATTACTTTTATTTACACTGTCCTGTGACTTTGGAACATGGTGGGGGTAAGAGTGAGGTTGGGTGCGCACCATAAACCGGTTTAAGCTCCCCAGTGGTGTTTTTGCCACTGACCGTTCCAAGGCGGTGCCCCACTGTGTTCCTTTTAATTGTTCGTTTTGTCCTCGTGTGTTGCTTTGTATGCTAGTGTGTGTTGGTAGTGTATATGTGTGTGTGTACATGATTGTGTGTGTGTGTCGTGTGTGTGGTGTGTGTGTGTGTGTGTGTGTGGTGGTGGTGGTGTGCACTTCTGGGTGCTGTGGGGCTCGTTTTGGGGAGGCTGCGTTTTTGGTACGTGGCATTCCCTGTTTGATATTATTTTTGTTTTTTTACACTTCATTCTTTGCCAAACTGATGCATATTCGGAACAGTGAGATAAACAAATTATCTCCTGTTTAATCTGTCTGTTTTCCTTGGCTAGTAATCCAAGAACAATTTTGGTCAGTTTCTGTCCGTATAACGCTCACTCAGGCGTTGGTGATTGAATTTTATGGACTGATTTGATTTAGTGTTTCTCATCGCTGACCACGATTATCAACGGTTCGATGACATACGTAAAACATTGATTTGGCAGATATTGATTATGTCACTGCTATTTGGTCTTTTAAATTGTATAAATTACTGCTTATCATACTAGAAATAAATATTTTTCTAATTTAGACTGACTGTTGTTCAAGAGTAGTGTATATTCTTTCTCTGTGGGTATTATTGATAAAGTTCTCAGTGGTTTACTACTTCTTTCCTTGCTTTTGCTATTCTTTTATAGTTCATTTTTATCTATGTTAATTGTGTCTACACGGCGGGGAATCACATGATTCAAAGTATCCGAACAAAAGGAGATCAGTCTATGAAAAATGTTGGAAAATAAAGAAAAACGTTTATTTGTAAATATGAAATGTAGCCTATCATAATAATTATGGCAACATTCTTAGAACTGCACAAGTCTAACAATGTTTCTATGGTACTGACTTTATTCATGTCTAGCGTAAATTGTGTGAACTTTGACAGGGGTGCACATGTTGCAATGGTTTTTTTTACATGTTTGCTAATGCTTGAATAAATTTTATTAGAAATATGTATCATTTACCACAATAAGGCTGCGTAATAACTAAGTAACTAGGATATTTTATTTTGTACATTTATTTAACTTGAGTGTTTGTTTTATAAGAATACAATATCTGAGGGAAAGAAACAAGGTAATTTAGAAATAAATTTGTGAAACTTTCGTAGGAGAAAAAAAAGGCCAATTCAACGTATGATGCATCGAACTGTCGTATATGTTTATGTTAAACTTATTAGTTATACTGAGCCACGTACAACTTAGATTTCATAGCTTTGCATATACTCGTCCATAATAAATCAGTATAGTACTAATCAATATATAATAACTTCATGATATATCATCCGAGCATTGCCTATCCCTCCTGATCAAACAATTAAATTCGAAGATTATTTTATTCCTAGACGTAGTTCATTGAACTCATTTTGAAACAGATAATAACTTTGTTTAGCAGAAATATTTTCCGTTATTCGCTGAAATGCCAATAAGGGTTTGTACTGGACTCCCAAATGTAGAAAATGATCATACTTTTGATTGAAGAAGACATGTGTAATTGTACCTTATAGACAAACACTCATGTTGTATCTAATTAAATATTGAGATTATGTCACTGGATTGTACTGATATGAATTGACGTAAATAACAGGATTGTCTTGTGGTCAATACACAGAAACGCAAGTGTTGGATTAGACCAAGCAGTTTTATTTATATAATATAATATTTGAACTCAAATGTTTCTTTACGTAATTTGGTATGCGAATACTTAATTTTTCTACAATTTCATTTTCTATATCCGGTCATTTTTGACGGGTCATACCTCCTTGGATAAGTTCCGACTGGTTCAGAGTAAGGCAGGTTTTGTGATCTTCTTGGATAGAAGTCATCTGTTGCATCTTTCTCAAAGAATCTGAGATATCCAGTTAACAAGACCTATTTTTAAAAAAGATATTCGGCGCAATTTTTAGTATAGGAAAGCGATTGTTAGCTAGATTTTTATAGTAAAAAAAAAGATGTTATTCAGTCGGAAGGCGCTAAATGTCACATGTTGAGGAAAAAGAAGAACCTTGCCATGTAACTTACAAAGTCTAACCGAATGCTCACTTGGCTAAGCTAGCCGGCCAGTTATCAAAATTGTCCCCAATAAAAATATCTTAAGCAACATGTGT
The DNA here is from genome assembly GCA_022818135.1 of Saxidomus purpurata. Taxonomy (NCBI): domain Eukaryota; kingdom Metazoa; phylum Mollusca; class Bivalvia; order Venerida; family Veneridae; genus Saxidomus; species Saxidomus purpurata. Next base: position 2,889,009 of record JAFMSR010000014.1, on the reverse strand, counting down.
ATCGGGAAAACACACTTAATTCTTAATTCTCTTATAATCATTGACCGTACCGTTATTCACTGGCCAAGAACGTATAAATACTCTACACTTATAATTAACATTGATTTGGAGGTAACAGCATATTATGTTGTTAGATAAATCTGAAAACGCAAAAGTATTTTATTGTCTATTCTCATTCGGTAAGACCGAAAACGACCGAAAACCAGTTTTCGCAGACCAAAAACAATTTGTTTTTGCATAGATGAATCACAAACCTAAATAGGTCCGTGGATATATGAAGACATTTGTAAATATCGTATTACAAATCAAGTAAAAGTACCAATTATTTATTATTTGCTATTTACAAATTCCTTCATTTATTCAAAACTTAAATTATAAATTATACATTACCTTTTGAAAAAATAGTTGTCGGTCTGCATAAACGGTTTTACGGTCATTTTAAGTCCTTTTCGGTCAATCTATGCACCCAGTATTATCCAATTAGAAGGTGCCTTACAGCGTTTATTTGTTATTTCAAAAATGTCATAGATTATACTCGTCATTTCATTGGCGGTTGGAGAGTTCCAAACTTCCGTTCAAAAGCGAGCTTAATACGGCTGCGCCGAAACACTCACGATACAATTTTTTAAAAGATACACATGTGTCTAAATTTCAATATCAATACTCTGTGTTTATTTGTAAAACTAAAGCAGACATTGGAAAGACAATTTACACAGATTTCTGACGTGGATCATTCTTCCACTCCTCTAACTTTGTAAAATTATTCCCTTTAATATCAAAATTCCTGCCGGAAGCCTTCGTTTATTTTTTAATTCGTGTATTCCTAAATTCGTATATTGATGCAACGAGTGGGCACCTTATAGAGGCACTCCCCTATAAACTGGTGTCAAATTAAATACCTGCAAAAGAATAAATAATAGAGTACTTGCATGTATTTTTAAGCTATACAACCCAGTCACCATCGGTAAAATCAGCGTTTTAAGATATATTGCAGTACATTTATCTTAATATTCAGTTATCTGACAGAGTTAATGTTACATTTGTTTGACAGTTTTAACCATTCAAGTATATAAATATATCTAAAATTTTAGTTATTTTTTTTTTTTTTTTTTTTTTTTTTTTTTTTTTTTTTTTTTTTTTTTTTTTTTTTTTTTCTTTTTCTTCCCCTCCCCTCTCTCCCCCCCCCCCCCCCCCCCCCCCCCCCCCCCCCCCCCCCCCCCCCCCCCCCCCCCCCCCCCCCCCGCCCCCCCCCCCCCCCCCCCCCCCCCCCCCCCCCCCCCCCCCCCCCCCCCCCCCCCCCCCCCCCCCCCCCCCCCCCCCCCCCCCCCCCCCCCCCCCCCCCCCCCCCCCCCCCCCCCCCCCCCCCCCCCCCCCCCCCCCCCCCCCCCCCCCCCCCCCCCCCCCCCCCCCCCCCCCCCCCCCCCCCCCCCCCCCCCCCCCCCCCCCCCCCCCCCCCCCCCCCCCCCCCCCCCCCCCCCCCCCCCCCCCCCCCCCAAAAATTGTTTTTTTTTTTTTTTTTTTTTTTTTTTTTTTTTTTTTTTTTTGTGTTTTTTTTTTTGTCCCCCGGGGGGCGGTCTCCCGGTCCGGTTTTGGCCCCCCCCGTTTCCCCCCGCGGGGGGGGGGGGGGGGGGGGGGGGGGGGCCCCCCCCCCCCCCCCCCCCCCCGGGGGGGGGGGGGGGGGCCCCCCCCCCCCCCCCCCCCCCCCCCGGGGCGCCCCCCCCCCCCCCCCCCCCCCCCCCCCCCCCCCCCCCCCCCCCCCCCCCCCCCCCCCCCCCCCCCCCCCCCCCCCCCCCCCCCCCCCCCCCCCCCCCCCCCCCCCCCCCCCCCCCCCCCCCCCCCCCCCCCCCCCCCCCCCCCCCCCCCCCCCCCCCCCCCCCCCCCCCCCCCCCCCCCCCCCCCCCCCCCCCCCCCCCCCCCCCCCCCCCCCCCCCCCCCCCCCCCCCCCCCCCCCCCCCTTCTTACAGAGTTTATTTTGTTATACGTATTTGACATTTTAACCATCAAGTATATAAATCTATCTAAAATTTCAGTTATCTTAAAGTTAGTTCTTCTATTTCTGTTATGACTTAAAGTTAGTTCTTCTATTTCTGTTATGAACGACGGGTATATACATAATATGAATTCGCATACATTTCGTTGTAATGATTTTCATACCTTTTGTTTGCTTTCAGTTTGACCTTTTGTTTGCTTTCAGTTTGCTTTCAGTTTGACCTTTTGTTTGCTTTCAGTTTGATTTGAACAAGAATGCGTGCTCTTTAGCAACATTCACAACTACTTTCTGACTGACTAGATGATAACCGCCTACCTTGAAGTCCAATCTGATGTTAGACAGTAAGAAAACATATCAACATCAGACTCTGTTAACATGGACAATGTCATCTGGGGTCGTATTCAAGTAGCTTTTTAAGTGATTTCTTAAGTAATTTAAGTCCAATTATTTTTTTTATATTATCTCAAAAGTCAATGATTATGTATTCTTTCATCATCATTATAGAAAATGGTTATGGAAGATTTGATAAATTTTCAACATGCTGCAATGAGCATTCTCCTTTTAGAATAATCTTCTTAAGGAAATATTAATTTCAAGAAGATATGTAAGATTTTACTTAAGATGCTTCTAGTATATGGCCCCAAAACTATAATCCAGCTCAAATAAAAAAATAAGTTTGTTCCCTATCCTTTTGCAACATATCGTTAATGTCTGCTTCTGATATTCTCGTCCTCCAGGGCTTTCATTATATAATTTCATGTTTGTCTGAAAGCTTTACAAACCATTGATGTATGGGGATGGTGTTTGGCTGATAAGTGATTCAACTTTTCATAGAGACATCGAAATGAATAAAGGAAATTATGTTACAGAAAATTCGGTCAGTTTTTTTATCAAACATCGCTGTCTTACTTTTATTGGACTATGTAAACCCTAAACCTATTTAGATATAGTTTAAGAAACTAGTAAAATTCCAGATATCCATTTAAATAATATGTAAATGTTTGTTATGTACAATATTATACAGATAGTTTGAAACTAATTTTGAATCAATTTCAGAATCGAAGTATAGCGAATAAGTGGTGGCAGAAATTGTAAAGGTATGACTTGATGACCTGCTAAAGACAAGCAGCGACCAATGGTATTGAACCTTTAGTTAGTCACGGTGTTAACGGGTATAATATCTCACCCGGGTTCAATAATTAGCAGGACCGCCCGAGGAAACAAGAATTACTATCAAACAGTTGCCAAAAATAAGCATATTCAGACCTGTCCACTCTCGATATCGGAAAGGTATCATCAAATCTTGATTATCCAAACTTGGTACACTGAGTTTCTGTCCTTGAACATCACACATTGTGAAACTCCTATTTTTACACTCACTAGGTCATCTGAACTATTCCATAACTCAAATAATAGATGCTCTACTCTCTGACACTGTGCCATTTGTAATAAATGTCTGCTTCAGGCTGATAAATGGTTCACTTTCTAACAGAGACATCGTAATGAATAAATTGGATTATGATATTATCTTAACAGATAATTTGGTCAAGTTTTGATTATACATCATTGTCTGTTATTGTAAGCAGATTTCCTTTAAGTTTTTTACCTTCTTACAGGTAATTCGGTAATGATGATTTATATTGAAGTCCGTTTCTTAAATATTCCTATAAACTGTTGGAATTTAAACATATATGATATTAAAAAAGACCATAACACATGTCTATGGATAATATTTTATAAACGTTTGTTTTAAAGAATAAAGGTACTAAAAACGTTTATAGAATTTTGACCTACCAAGTTAAAATAAAGTTTCAATTTTTAAAGTTACATATTATAAAGGTGTTTTGTTATCTTTGTACAATGTCAAAGCAAGAAGTACAATGACCCTTATCACAATGGCTTAACCTCTGACTTTTCCTGTCGTATGTTCTATGGCGCCCACTAATTGAAAACAATTTGTTCAACAGCAATATCAGAGAGCTTTAATTCTTTCCTGATTTACATTTAGTGTATTCAATCAGGCGTTAAGCTTTATTATACGATTGGCGCTTGGTTTGAACAGCTTTTTATTTGTGTGTGACGTCAGTAACTCATAAATATAGGCCGTATTTCAAGATACGCATCCTCTACTTTTAAAACCAAAAGACCTTACCATTTTCGAACGGTTTGAATACAGCTCTACAACACAGGTATGCTTCAATTCTTTTTATTATTGACCGCAGGAAGAGCACAGTAATATGATTATGAATAAACCTATTTTTACAGTATTGTTTGTGAATTGGACTGGGTTCTTTTGGAACCAAACTGCCCGATTGGTTCCTTTTCAGATATATTTTAAAGATTGTTTATCTTAATGTTATTTTATTGTTTATTTAATCAAAAAGCTACCGGTACAGAGCTCATTTTGACTTGACTGACTGTAGCTCAAGACAATGTATTTTTGGTGAGTACGAAAGGGCGTCTACAACTGTTTGCTACCTCTATGCTTGATAAGTGTGGTCTTCTGGAGTCGCCTATTATTATTTCTCGTATTCAACTTGTCCATGAATGCTTGCATAAATCAAATTTAGCACGATTAACGTGTTGCTTTGATAGTATGAACTTTAGAACTTTTAGACATATTTACTGTTTTATTGGTGAAATATCTTTACAAAAAATTCTTAAGCCTACATCATTCATAAAAACGCGTCTGGATGATACTGGTACGTTAAGTATGATCTTCATGTGCCACAAGAATTAAAAAAAAACGATGTTTACTTTGATGATATACTCAAGGAATAAAATGAAAAATGAAAAATCAATGTAATTTTACATCAACTGTAAATTAGTTCAACTTTGCGTAGGAGAAAATTAATCCAATTTATAGTATGATGGACCTTGTGAACTTTTGCTCAATTTCTGTTGCATAACGATTGCAGGAATTTAAGAGACTTATTTGAATGCTACTAACAATGTAATTTTCTCCGTAAATGTGGACAAAAGTTTCCTTTTGAGGAATGATTATTCTAAAATCTTTCAAATATCATTAACAGCTGTATAAAAACAAATGGCCCTCCTACGCTATGAAGTTGGAGTGATACAGGTTCATACTGAAGATATAGAGATAAAAGCGCAATACTACAATGCATATCTCACGTTTTAGGACTATATGGTTCGACGTTCTCTCGTACTATGATTTTAAAGAAATTACAGGAACAATCCCTCGTTATCATATGATGCTATTCGCAAATTATGATTTTATAAGTGCACGCCGGGGGAACGCATTTTTCAGATAATCAAAAAATAATTCCGAAAAAATCTTGATTGATATTCGACCCTTACATCAATTTCGCGTCTCTCCATATATGGTGTAAAGATGACAATGAAAACTTTCAGCAAAGTTTCTTACAAGTGTGAAAAAAATCATAAATAATGTATGGTCGTGTTTTTGTGGTAAATCGAATTTCTTGCGAGGTATGAACGAAGAATGTTCGAAAATATGTACAAAGCTGCTCTTGGCAGAAATATGTAAACACAAAATGATCTAGAAAAGAATTCCTCGACAATAATATAGATGCACTACATATGCGCAGTGTGCCCACCACTATGTTAACTTAAGGATGTTCTATGAGCTTTGTCGAAAAGCTTCGTTGGGTGCTCGGAAATTAGACACGTTCTGTTGCATTATGAATTTCATAGCTATGAATAAAAGATATCTGTCCTGCAGATTAATAACTTGTTCATATTACTTTTGCTAAAAAACAGAAGTCTTCGCTTTAAAACGTAACTCTGAAATACGTCTGCGGCTTTAGATTTGATCTACTGTATGACCGTCGATACATGAATTTCTGTTCAGCGGTCATAGAGTGCTTTCCAAAAAATCGACTTTTGCGTACAACTAAGGTTTTTATGGTCTAAACAAAATGTCAATTACGTGTACGTGTTCCGTACATATTTTATGTACAAGTAAATCTTCGTTAATTGCCAAGGAACCCCACTGAAAAGGAATTAGTATAATACGGTCTATAAAATTCGTTATGAATTTTATGGACACGAATGTCTTCGACTATGATTTCAATGTTCGTAAGCAACATCAGTCTAATCCATTTATTTGATGGGTTACACCGTCCATTTACTTGAATGTCCTCGACATGTTCGTAAGCAATAGCAGTCTTACCCGTTTATGTGATGGGTTACACAGCCATCAACCTGACGCCCACACATGATTACTAAATTAATTAATGATATACCAGTTTGATTTATACTCCCTTGTTCACCATGATCGTTTGCATCGTCTGAACGATGGTAAAGAAAATAATTCTAAGACGTCGACCACTGGTGTGCTGTTGCTTTTTACGCATTATTGTAGGTCAAAAGATATCACCCGTGGTATCTATATGTTAAATAGGTCATTCTAACACCAACTTCATTTCGTCTCATATCTGAGCGTGATATCCAATATGGTATTTCATGCGAATGGCCGAAACTATGTTCAGCTTTTGAAAATTACCCCCGCGTATTTTAAACATAATTGAAACGTTCACACATGCTTATATTTTCGGTCTTTGTGTTCGAAGTGCAACATATGTTGAATATTCATTAAATGTTCACCTACAGATTGTACAGATAAATGCAGATGGCTTCACTGAAAATAGTTGATCTGGTATTTATATAATCTGCCCTTATATCACAGTATGTACATGTACATGAAAACAACGAAATAAGATTTAATATAGAAATGATTCAAAACAAGTGAATGCAAATAATAACATGATTAAAGACATGGGGAGTAAAAGTTCTTGGAACAGCAAAAATGTTCTTGCGTTGTCTGGCGACCTGTAAAGTCACTCAGCTTAGTGCTATAAAATAATCCATCTTTTTGTTTTTTCCAAGTTATAGTTTTAGAATTGAAATTGATTTTACGTTTGCGTGACATACCGGTCGGCCTTCGTGATTACATTACTACGCATCTAAACTTCACGCAGTGATAAATTAAGCGGTATATCGGTAAAATCTATTTCCTAAGTATACACATGTAACAAAATATGAAGAAACTAATGCCATTACAAGGCGAAATATACACACGCTATCTGGTGGATAAGTCCAATGGCTATTAATGGCTATTAATTACGTTCATAATCGCCTTTTTGGGAATTGCTTCTATCTTTGTAATCAATGAGTATGACCAAAAGGCAAACAGATAATTTGGTGGAACAGTATCTTATATATGCATAGATTTAACACAAATGAATTACAATAGAGTTGACGGTCATCTAAAAACTCAATGCAAGTTATACGTGACACTTTGAAAACAAGTATGATTAATGCAACAGTATGAATGCAATTGATTCATATCTGTGACAGTATACATGTATGATTTTAAACCCATAATAATGTGGCAACGCCAAACCTGTTACTATTTTCTGAGCATAATATATCTTTCAACTTTAATAATCAGCTATGCCAAAATGCAGAAAAGTATTGCTTGTTGCCTAGCCCGACTATTTTTTATTGGAACATCACCAAACCAAATTAAATTAATATTGTTATGAGCATACTGTGTATTGTCTACTGTTTAATGATCATTCAGGTCGCCGAATACTTTGCAATTAGTACAGCTTTGATCATTCTCTGACTCAAATGGTTTTCACCATCCGGCACCAGACTGGTCGATATGTGCATTGTCATAATTTCGAAGCCGAGTTCAACAATCGGAGATATCGCTGGAGGCGCTACCGAGTTACTGCGGTTGAATGTCGAAAAATAAATAATACACTTGAACACAACGTAAATGGCTACTCAGTTTTTTGAACATCGTATATTCTCTTGAGAATATACTTCATTAATTATGTACGTGTACATATATTGAAAGTCTTCCTGATTTTGCATGATAAAAGAAACATGGTCTTGAGTCCCGTATGGCTGTTCGTGCCACATAGATAAATATACGTCTTTGATCTTGACGTCCGTCTCAAAATTGGACTAAATTGTATTGGTGTAAAAAGAAATTCTCTCGTGAACAATACATATTGATATAAATGTTGAAACGGACCAGACGTTATTGAATTGATAAAGTCTATGTCGTCACTATTCATTCTGCCAACTTGATGAAACGAACAATGTCTGATTTAAAGTCTGGGGAATTGTCAACATTTTCAAGTTTAAATATTCTGAATGCTACATTTTGTTTTATAATTTAATTTTACAGTAAAGGTCTAAATTATCGGGTTATATTAGTTCGCAGGTTACGTGAAAATGAACTAAACATCTGCTTCTTAGCTAGAAAGAGGAAGACGCAATATTGTTAACAAAAAAACATGGCCTTAAGAAATGCATGCGTATTAACACAGAGCACAGATAAAATCGTAGTATTTAATCCTGTGCCATATCATATTTTGCTAAGCGAACAATCTAGAAGAAAGCGACACAAAGTCGCCTTTGTAGACTTGCATTCAGTCAGTCCTTAGATTTACTCTTTCTTACTCAGTAAACGCTATTTGCTGACGAAAACGTAGATGATCAAGGCCTATCAGTAGATACGGGCCAGAAAATATTCTGCTGAAATAATGAAAATATGTTATGATCTAGCCTTTGGCTCAGAATGTTTAAAATCTAAAGCCGGTTTTATAATTTTAATACGCAAATAGCTCATATTTGTTAGCACTTCAAAACAAATATTAATTCTGAATAAAAGTAATTATCCTTCTCAGCCCGTGTATACGTTTAATATTTCTTGTAACATATTTGATAAAAGAAATCAAGCAATAATTTTGTTTTCCTTGATGATGCACGTGTTTCGATTTTAGCTCTTCTAAAATGGGTTGTTTCCATTGTGCACTACTTCATACACATAGTTTGTTGGGCTGCTGGATAAAATAGATCAAGCGTGCAGAACGCTTTCATTATCATGATTGCGTGAATTGTATTCATATATGGCAACGATTTATGAGAATGACCAAGACTTTGAGAACAGACCTTAATTAAGTACCGTAAACCTTTCAATAATCTATGTAGAGTTGTTGTTGTACAGTTAATGGGTGGATGCGATTTGTTACAGAAAGCCTCTATATTGATCAATTGTGGTAAAACGAGGCTTTTTTGCCATAGCTTCTTCTTTAAAACTGTATTAACTTATTATTTTACGTTCATTGAACACATAATCTATGTTTCTAGAATATAATCTGCTAGATGTAGGGAGTGCCCTTTTAAAGCCGTTTTTCCTTAATTTGCCATTTCGACCAATGCTATTTTCGATATTTCGCTCGAAGTTGTAAGACCACCATTTGCTTCCAGCTATTTTGAAATTTTCATCTGATGGCCACACATGCAAGTTTTCCTTTTAATAAAGTTGATCACGAGCTTTATACTTCTCCGAAACAAGGAATTCAATGAAACCCTCAAGACATGACAATGCCATTAAAATCAGCCTGATGTACATAAATATTCAAGAGATTCTGTTAATTGATGCTTTGTAATTTTGACACCCGGTGTAAATATTTGTACATGATACGATTTTGATTAATGCACATTCTTATCAATCGGCTAGATTTGTATATGTTTTGTAAATTGCAAGGCATTTCAATATGTATTTTATTAACAACCGTTGTTGCATTCTTATAATTCTTTGGTTGCGTTATTTTGACAGCATTCTGTGCGTTTCTTTCAAAGACTTGATAAATTATTTATGAAAGAGCAATCTTAAATGACGGATTTGTTTACATTCAATCATATTTCATGCATTTTACATAACTATTCCAATTATGATGTTATTTGCGAGTTGATTGAGAAATGCAAGAGTATTGACACTGTTAGATATTGCTCCATGGCTTATTTCTGAAAACTGACAACTGATTTCCACAATTGTATGTATGCAAATGATACAAAGAATAAAGTATAAAATATTTTCAAAAGTGTTTGTTAGGACAAAATCTATGATATATCATTAAAAAGCAAATAAAATATATACATGTTATATCTGCGAGTTGTTGCTCAACATCTGATAACTTCACTTTTACTGGTGAAAATTCTTAATGCAGCAAAACTACTTGACTGGAACTAAGTTTGCATTTTCTGTTCAGTTTTGTTTGAAAATTGCCTTTGATTGAAGCAAAACGCTTTTTTCCCTACAATCTTGTCTTGTCGTGTACAATTACCTTCTAGCAGCAAAACTTTTGTTGTCAACGAGCAAATTCAGTAAAATTACATCCCCCGCGAATTGCAGCAATGAATGTTACTGAACAAGAATAACGTGAAAGTGTTGGTTTTTTTCTGTTTCAGAAAAAAGTAGCATTCACTTCACCACTGGGGTTCATCTCGGATGGGATGATTTTGTCTTCAATTTCAGTCATAAAGAACTGGATTGTTGTAAGTTAAATCAATTAAGTACTACCACTTTTAGACAAAAATAGTTCTTAAGTTTCAATATCGAATAATTATGGAAGAAAACACTACATCCTCTTAAGGGTCTCATTTCTGTATAAATACAATTTCGGAAATCTTCTTTGTTACATTGTGTAGATAGTACACAGTTAAATATTTGTGCCAAACAAACTCAGATTTTTTTTTTAATTTTACCACCTCATTTTGGGTAATTCTTTTTTCTGCATCTGACAGTCAGTCATACAGAACTAAATTTTGTAAGTTAAATTAAAGCAACACTATCAGTTTCAAAAACTAAAAGTTTCTATTTAGATTATTTAAGAAAATCGCTATAATCTCTCAAGGGTCTTTAAAAATCCATTTTCTAAATTTTCAATTCTTACAAACTACAAAGTTGATTACTTTATTTAAATATAATCAAATTCTGACAAGGCTTTTCATATTGTTTTATTAAGTATCTGGCCACATCTACAGGGTAGGGATGGGTAGGGGATGAGGAGAGGAATGAATATTAGATAGAGTGATCATTAAATAATTTGAGCCATTCACAACCGGTTCAAGAGAAATATAATTTTGATAAATTTATATTGAATATGTATTCACATTTCGGCACGTTTTTGTCTAATGACATAGCAATTAAAGCCGGACACAGAATGACATCAATACAAGGGTTTATTTAAAGCATTTAGCCTTGTAAAAAATTATTGAATACATTTTATTAAATCCAGTTAGAACCTGTTTCATTCTTGTTATGACCATGATATGTTTTGATTATTTGAGTAGAGTGCTTCTAAACATAAGATCAAGACATTTATTTTGAACACGTTTGCGCAAAAGATTTTCGAAAAGGTTCATAGTGATCTTTAGTGATCATATGTTGAGCGAAGTTTAACTCTTTTGATGGAGTGATGTTCATGTTGATTAATTGTCTGTTACAGAAGGATTCAAATTAAAGTTAGCTATTTTTGTTTTTATTGTATACAACAAAAATAATCCAGCTGATTATTGATTTCGATCCGATACAATCTCTTATTTTGCAGAATAGTGTGGTAAAGGGGTACTACCACAAGAAAGGACATATGGATAAAACGTTTTCTTTTTCATTCGATAATAATGTCTCGTAATAAATGAAAGCGGTCCTGTAGGAGTAATGGAAATAAGGAAGTAATTGACCTACATTATAGCATGGTTGCCGATATTGCAAGGTCAATTCATTTCATGCGCTTAATGGATATTCGTGTTTTGGCTGCGTTTTTGGTACGTGGCATTCCCTGTTTGATATTATTTTTGTTTTTACCTTTAAATAACTGCAGAATAACTCTGAACTGAACGCTTCTTCCAACTGTAAAATAAGCCAAAACTAAATTTCTTCTATGTATCAAGTGTAACATCTACTCTTAGTGATATTTCGTTTGCTGTAAGAGTAAATAATTGAGTATTAAAAACATTGCTCAATCTAACTTTGAAATTTCAGTTATTCTGCAGTAATTTAAAAGTAAAAAGAAATATTTTATGTTTCTGTCATATTAGAAAATTACTGAAAAACTTTTCATAAAATAACAGTTACTGTAAGTAATCATTTGTTTATAGTGAAAGTATTTGCTTGAGTAACTGATTTCATAAAATAACTGTAAGTGACCATTTGTTTATAGTGAAAGTATTTGCTTGAGTAACTGATTTCATAATCTAATTTGACTTGGAAATAACACACTTAAAAGGTAACAGATGTTATAAAATAATCACATCTTATAAAGGTCTTTACATTTATGTAGAACTAACATCTCTTTCCAATATTTATACAGTAGCTGAATATGATAAAAAAAGCAAGTCTACCAGTGATCAGTCATGTTAATTAACCCCTGCTGTGAAAACGCATGGCTGGCAGGACCCCTGTGTTGAATAACAATTGAGTTCAATAAACTTTTTGTCAAATTTAGTATGTGTATATGTTTCAAGTTTCAAGTTGAAACATATACACATACTAAATTTGACAAAAAGTTTATATGTTACTAGATTCCATACGAATAAACAAGGCTCGCAGTGAAATATACGTTAACTTTTTTCGGACAAATGTTGTTATGGCCGTAGAAGATTGAGGACAAACATACCGAGCAAAGGTCGATGAAACTATCATCGCGATGACTGTTAAATCTCAACTTGAACCAACATTCAAAAGCCTGATTTTTAAAAATTTAGTGAATTCTATGTAGTTGCATAGCATGTTTCTTGTCAAAATACCGTAATTAAAGCTTTAGGAACACATTTACAAATAGTTTTTTATTTTACAAAGAAAGACGTCTTACCGGCGAAAATGACATTTTTGTGTTCCAAAATCATCCGTAACATAGCTTTCTAAACAATAGTGCATGTAAGAAATATAGCGCAGTATTTTGTCAATGATATTGCAAAAACACAGAAATGATTTTTCCCGACGAAACGACTTGAATACGAAATAAAGGAATATGTCCTGTAAAATGTTGTTTAAATGTCCTAGTTAAAAATAAAGGACTTAGTAGGCCTTAGGTATTGAACGGTGCATCACTGCACGGAAATGAAGATTGAAGCCTTATAGAGCATGCTCAATCGTTTTCTCGATTTATTGAAAATAGCTTAAGAGATTATACTGTATTAAAAAGAAATGTTGCGTTTTTTATTTCATTTAACATTACTTTAGAATTCCAGAGGTCCATCAGCTAAAACACCTTACATCTCAAATATCTTTGAACCATTTTTCCAGCATTAATCATTTCTCCCTATAATTTGATGTTCTCTTTTAAGCTACAGAACAAGCCTCTGTTTTTATTATTATAAAGCTGCATTCTTGCCTTGCGAGATAAATTAGATTCAGCGATTGTTTGTCTGACATTCCTGTCAACACGAATTTCAAAGCAATCTGAAGCAAAGCTTTCGGTTCTCTGAAGGAACGGTGTTTATTGTTTCAATTAATCATCTTAAACGGAATTTTGAGTAGTACGCCATCATTCTGATATTATAGACAAACAAAACATTCAAAGAATCTCGTCATTCCAGCTTGAACTGTTTCCGGAGTATTCTGTCACTGGTTTTTGGTTCTACTTGAGGTACATGTCCTTTGTAACAAATTCACGTGTAATAATTATACAGTTACCCGAGACGTTAAGAGAAACGACTTTATAAGACAAGTACTTTTAGATCTGATGTCTGAATGATTGTCCTTCAAGACAGTTTGAACGGATTGATAAGTACAATAAACTGTACCTTCATGATAACTGATCACGTATTTAAAGCCTACTTAAAACGTGATATATAATATAACAATATAACATATTACAATAAAGGTCATTTATCGTCTGTTGAGTTACAAATGTAGCTCTATATCTCTATATGACCGGATCGTAACGCTCCTAAGAGCGTTATCTGAAAGACGTTATCACAGACAAACTTTTGACCTAGTTCATATATATGTTGAGTTTATGTAAACTGTACAGTAACCTTACTGGTGATGGTTGTAACGACATACCGGTATGTAAGACGACACTTTATAGTGTAATTAGAAAATGATAGTTGCAGGATTGTGAACACTTTGAAACATTGTATAGAAGCTAACTTTGTCATAGCAAGAAAGATACAATCCTTTTTGTCATGGGAGTTCTTTATTGATAGCTATTTCAACTTTTATGTTGCCAAAAGACGGGAGAAATCTTTAAGGAAAACCAAGTCGCATATAAGGAAATGGTAATCCCCTAACTCAAACAGCAATAATAATTTTGCCATAGATTGACTGGACTATAACCCTAGTTAAAGTGTTACAGCTACCTTTAGTTAGTCGGCGCTTAGGAGATCGCCGACTATATTTGACATTCTCAAAGTTATCGAAAGTTGGGGACAATTTGTTACTGACTATTAATTTATTATTAATATGTCGTTTCATTGAATAAAAATTATTGAAATTTAGCAAAAGTATTCACCTGATACAATGGTGAAATATTTCATCGCTATGAAAATGAAAATATCATGTTTGATAATAATCAACATTTTCTTATAATTCGATCCCATAATTAATTGATAAAGTGGGTTCGACCTTGCAACAATAAGGGGAAATTACGCAATAAACTTTCCTAGCTTGGTTCCCAGCGGAGTGTATTGAAACTATTGGATCCCTGAATGTTTATAGACGAGTTCGACAAGTACAAAAGCCGCGGGTTCACGCTAGTAAGAGGGCTTTCAGGAAATCTACATCAAGTCTGTAATGTTTTCGGGCCTTTTTATTATGAAATGAAAGAGTGCGATATCAAGTAACGCTTATATATGGAAAACGGTGCCTCGAATGATGCAAACAAAAATGGTAATTACTAAATAAAGTACTCAGTAGCGACGAAATAGGGTGATTCTTCAACCTGTATTTTCTCAAATAAGTAACTACTACGTCTACTATACTACTCTCAACCTCAAACGAGTTCTTAACCATTTCTGTGTATATTTATTAATTTGTGTTGATGGATTTTAATCAAAATAGAGATCGACACACGGCGTTTCTCACTAATAACGAGTACAAAAATGCAAAGTTTTATGAAAACATAATAATACATTATTAATACGCAATAAAACATTTTATAAGGACAATGATATCGCAAATTGTAAATGTCATTTGTTGTGTCAAAATCATGATTCACATTTAGATTAACATATGCATGCCGCTACCATTATTGAATTGTTATTCCATGCCAGTAATCATAGACACAATTTTGAATTGTCACCAAAGTCAAGCAATAACAAAGGTTCTTTGTTTATCAATTTCATAAGTGTTCTCTGACGAGAAATACACGCAAAAACTTACCATGAATCTTTCAACATTTTCTTTCACATTTAGCCTGTGGAACATACATGGCAGATCGTTGATGAATGGATTAAACTCGCTAAAAAACAGGTAATTACAAGCGTTCTTCAATCAAACATTCCTTAAGCGACGAAATTACCGCAGTTGATTGAGAAAAACAGACTGGCGAACTGACGATGACAATTTCACCTCCATGTTAATCATTAATCAACATTAGATGGATTAAATTCAGAGAAATACTGCAGTATTTCAAAAACAATGTTTTCAGTTATTTATATCACTAACTTTAAGCGTTTTTAATGTAATATTTAACATGGCATCATTAGTTATCGACATAAATCATTTTGCTTTTATTCTTTCTTGTAATCCTTGAAAGTAAAATAGAAGATGAGGGCTGTGACTAAATGGGTCACTGACAAAATCTCTTTCGCTTGATTTTCTAATGACTTATAGTATTACAATGAACATACTTATTTTACGTTTAGTCTCTCTAATTCGTTTCAAATATAAGGCAGTGATACGTCACGTGAATACACCATTTCCCAAACAGTACCGTACATGTATAAGATTTTAAAGACAGTACTGTATTGTTTTCATATGCCGACTCAGCAAGTCACTTCAATAAATTGCATGGTAGCACATGTTGCTTTGTGACAAGCAAATACAAAACAGTTGAAAGTACCGCGTTTTGTAGGTAAATCATTTGAAACGGGATACTGGTCACTAATCAAACCATCATGATGCAAATAAAGTCTGCAATAGTATACATAGTTTCCATTCTGGTAACCGCAGCATCCCGGCATCAACTCTGTCAGTGGTTTTACGTTGTACAGTGCACAAAGGTTATCTTCGGTAAACGACATTCGGAACAAAGTCACCTTAGAAAATAATACAGTACGGTAACAGTCATACAAGATAAACGAATTCATAAGATAAGTGCGTTTAGATCTGATGTCTGAATGAATTACTTTCAATTATCTTTCCGACCAAGCCTTCTTGATAACTTCCCACGTTTTCACAGCTTACACAAAGAACCATTAGATAAGTTGTTCAATACATATTACTATACGTACCATTGATAGAAGTATGTTATGTGAAAGAACCAAGGGACTCGTGACAAAGCTAAAACCAAACAAAGAATACTATACAGTTTGTCAGTAAACCTTTAAAATCTAAGCTGTGCAAAAGATAAATGCAATATTTAAACATGATATGGTCCATGTCACGGGTAGTCATTCCAAATTGTGCGCCTATACAAACTGACGATTTTGTACTCCTGTCACTGACAAAATACAGGCTAGATTAACATTTGAATATATGCTGCAAAAATGCTAATAAGTGGCGCTAATAATAATAATGTGCCCTCATGATTCATAAGAAACAAGAGCTGTCCCTCACAAGTGACGAATGCCCCCGAAAGAAGTGTCTCACAGTCTGTGTCCTCTCCATGTGCTCAATAAATGTGCTATGTAGTTTTAAGATCTTTCCATGCATGACAGACTTACCATGCATTCAGTATTCCATTACTTTTAAACACTAAGTGTGACCTTGAAATTTGAGGTAGGGACATGGGTGTTACACGCGACATATTGGCTTGATGTGCTGAACATTTGTGCCAAGTTATTTTAAAATCTCTCAATGCATGACAAAGTTATAGTCCGGACACAAATGTATGCATATATACAGGATTTCATTACCTAAAAATTCTAAGTGTGACCTTGACCTTTGAGGTAGCGACGTGGGTCTTGCACACAACACGTCGTCTTTATGTGCTAGATATATTTGCCAAGTTATTTTAAAATCCTTCAATGCATGACAAAGTTACAGTCCGGACACGAATGTGCGCATATATGCATATATAGTGGACTTCATTACCTTCAAACTCCAAGTGTGACCTTGACCTTTAAGCTAGGGACGTGAGTTTTACATGCGAGCCCTCGTCTTGATGTGCTAGACATTTGTGCCAAGTTATTTCGAAATCCTTCCATGCATGACAAAGTTACAGTCCGGACACGAAAGTGTGCATATATGCATATATAGAGGAATCCATTACCTTCAAACTATAAGTGTGACATTGACCTTTGAGCTAACGACGTGGGTCTTGCACGCGACACGTCGTCTTGATGTAGTAGACATTTGTGCCAAGTTATTTTAAATCTTTAAATGCATGACAAAGTTACAGTCCGGACACGCATGTGTGCATATTTGCATATATAGAGGAATCCATTTCCTTCAAATTCCAAGTATGACCTTGACCTTTATGCTACGGGCGTGTCTCTTGCATGCAACACATTGTCTTGATGTGCTAGACATTTGTGCCAATTTATTTTAAAATCCTTCAATGGATGACAAAGTTACTGTCCGGACACGAATGTGTGCATATATGCATATATAGAGGAATCCATTACCTTCAAACTCTAAGTTTGACCTTGACCTTTGAGCTAGGGACGTTTGTCTTGCGCGCGACACGTCGTCTTGATGTGCTAAACATTTGTGCCAAGTTATTTTAAAATCCTTCAGTGCATGACAAAGTTACAGTCCGGACACAAATTTGTAAGTGGGGACGCACAGACGGACAGACGATCAGACGGACGGACGTACTTACCAGACGGACTTTGTGAGGTTATCCCTTTGATCTTTCTTTGATCTTTTTCAACCCCACAACACAATTATTTAACCCCACAATACCACATTTAACCCCATAATGACGGAATTAACTCAAAGAACCTCACAATGCTAAGTTGTACTCAAACCCTAACCCCTTAATGTCTACTGGGCATGTAGACGGACTGAAGGACAGACATACGGACGATGCGAGTTTAATATGCCACCCTTCGGGGCATAAAAACACAGACAGCCGGAAGCGTTAATCTATGGGGATAATTTGATACAGGAAGTAACATCCTAACATCATTAAGGCATTATTCAAACATTATCCAGAAAATCTGCGTGTACTGACGACATTCGGCAATCGGCAATGGGCCCGCTTTTCAGTATGAAGAACTGTTTGGTCCACCGACACGGTATCAATCTTACGGCTGCCACAATACTTTATACAAGCATAGTCTTGCCTTGTGCTTTCTTTGGGTGCGACTTGTGGAACAACATAACACAAACTGGTATGAAGCATTGTGAAGCTACTCATTACTTTTGTCTGAAACGAATTTAATCTTTACCATCGCGTACACGCTCTGATATGGCAAAAGGCTTGCTAGTCTTCACAATAATAGAAGCATATATTGATATGCAGAAGCTGAATTTCCTAGGAACTATATGTGCACTAAAGTCAAATGATTTAACACTTTCACTCTCTTATAACAGACTATTTTATTTTAATAATAAATATATTAGGAAAATGCTTGGCTTCATCTAAGGCATTATTAGAATACTGAACAAGTACAATCTTCTCTCGTACTTGAAGGATTTCATAAAATTGACGACAATTTCCAGAAAACTATATATGGATACGTCTGTGCAAAAATCCGTTTTCATCTGTTGATTTGAACAATCAAGTTGGTCAAATCGTATGTAATCAGACTCTGAATTTGAACGATTCAAAGAAATTAGTGTAAAAAAACAAAAATATTTTAAACAGGGAATGCCACGTACCAAAAACGCAGCCTCCCCAAAACGAGCCCCACAGCACCCAGAAGTGCACACCACCAACACACACACACACACACACACACACACACACACACACACACACACACACAAACCTTGTTACTTCAAACATTAGGCGTGTGTGCTATGAAAAAAACAAAAAACAGGGAGTTAATGTCATTTCTTGCAAAAACAAATCTTGTAAACCTGTTAACTTTGATGAAAAGGATGTTTCATGGCTGTTACTTTACCAATTCTGATGAATTAAGTCATATACTTTTTAAAAGTGCAATATTACTGACTTACACCTTACCGATTTAGAAACGCAAAGATTTCCCCTGTTGAACATTTTTAGTTGAAATACGCTCTGGTTTTTTTTATTTCTTTTTAAGTAAGTTTTTGTGATAAATTATTGAAACTTTTACAAGAATTCAGTTTTATATTGTTTTTGTTCAGTTGTGTATGAAATTTGAATAAATTTGAAACACGATAACACTGGTAAAATAAATATTTAACCACTTTTGCGTTTCTAAACCGCCTGTAGACAAAGACATCTCACGAAGTTAAAAGAACAGTTCGGTGATAGATTACTTAGCTTGTATAAAGAGCATATTCAGAGTATCTTATGTGTAGAACAGTATCCAGATTTTCTGTGTATTAGTGCAACTTACTTGAAAGAAATACAAGCTGTATGCTTATCCTTGTATAATAAAGAGTGATGTAATAAGAAACTGACAGCCTCAAGAAAACCAGTTCTTTCCTGTACTTTAATGGTTTCATTTCGTTTTCGTAGAAACTCAAATTTTGGATACACTGATACAAAAAATTAATGTTGATCATTTCCTTAATTGCAAGGTTATGTCATTTAAGTAATATATTCTCTGTTTATTATATATGCTATTTGTATGGATTTTCTCAATTTTGCAATTGTATTTCATGTTTCTGTATAATACTGCTTTGTGCATGTTTGTTTGCATGTTACTGTCCAGAAATTGGAGAAAATAAAGTTATATATATCATATATTCCTGGTTGAACTTTCCTGCATTCTGGGATGTTGCCGGTATGCCATTTAGTTAACCATAGTTTGCATACATTGCTCTTAGGTTGCAAATGTTAAAGGCATATGTAGACTTTGACACTAGCCTTTTAATTGTTGTAAATTTCAAGCTAATATTCGAACATTTAACTTAACTGTAAGTATTTATACCTGATTTAAAAACAAATACCTCAAATGACATAAAGATTTCTCTGATGAAATGGTTTAAAAGGAATACCCCAAAATTGAAACATTAAAAAAAGACATTGATATATATCGCTAGTCGTAAAAGTTCTATGTTCTGTCGATGTATTTTATTATTTTATTTGAAGCCAGTCTACAACCGAAATTCATTCATTAAAGTCTATATTAATGAATAATGATGATATTGTACCTCTTATTGAGAACCCCAAAACTGTAAGACTATGATGACGTCAGATATATCTTTAGCGTATTGTTTTTCTTTTCAGCTTTGACGGGTTTGTATGCAATTGTGGTTTTACGTTTAAGTACGGTTATCGAGTTAAGCAGTCTCTTTTGGTAGCTTACACCGTTTTGAAATTGAAATCAACAGAAGCTATTTAAAACTATGCTTGGTTTAGGTTAATACTTATTGCTTAGACGAGGTGATAAGCTCAATCCACAATATTCAACGGAATAAAGTATGTACACGAACCGAGACATACACATGAAAGACATATGGCTTGAATAACTAGTCGGAGAGCGAGAATTTTGTTGCAGTATTATAATTATGACTGAGCTTGCATATTAAATTCTTTGGAGTACTACCTACTGTAACATATGATTTCTATATATAAAAAATAACAATAACGTGTGCGGCTAAACGAATTATAAACTGTTATAAAAAGCGAAAAACAAACTTTTTTATTTGGAATGTGCGTAAAATATTCACGTCGTTTTTCGGCCAAGTGAACAAGAAGTATGAAATGGTAACGTTTACGAAACTGAAACTGTGTGTTGTTGTTGTTATTTTTTCTGTTTGTAAAACCAGAAACCCACATGCCTCACTCGTTCTACTGTTTCTCAAGGAGGGAAAATTCACTATGATAGGATTGGCCATCCCAAAATTCAACTGACTGGGGTAAGATACCCTACAATGCAAATTTATGGAATGAAAATAAGTTAGTTATTCATACAGGTGTCAGCAAACAAAAATCTATACATTTGTTAAGAACTTGTCAAATAAAATAGCTGCTTTCATATGCGCAACTTATACTTATACCTATACTTCTTACAAACGCTGCTGACCATGTTTCATGAACATCCAACATGGGGTTTTAGAGATAAGAGCAGCCGACATTTTCTGTCTTCTGTTTGACGTAGACTATTTCACCTTAATCATAATACGCACAACAAAACTTCACATCAAAGTTTCCTGATATGTTCGATAAAACTCCAACATTGTGTTTTTGAAGTGAATAGCGGTAATGACTTCAATTTTTAGGCCCCAGTGATGAAGAGGGGACAAAAATTCCTTTTTATAGCACCTGTGACCTTTTCGTTTCAGCTCTTGACCTACTTTTATTACATGAACTGAACAACTCTCTTCAAATAAATGCTTTCTACCAACTTTGATAAAAAGCCAACGAGAATTTTTAAGGATGAAGAGGGAACCAATATTTTGTGAGTTTCACCTTCGATTTTGTGATCCCACAATAATAAAATTCATCGCAAAACGTCTCAAAGATATGTCCTCTCATGTTACAAGGGGTTAAGAAGGTGAAATGTGGCCCGTGACATTTGACTGTATGCATAACTAGAATGTATACTGATGATAAGTGATTTTAGAGATAAAGTGCGGACAAGATAAAATGGTGAGGCGGACAGACCGACAGATAGCAAGGGGAAATTAAAACATCTCCTCCTAAATAATTGACTGTAGTGATGCAATATGATGTTCAATATGTAAGAAAATATCGTCAAACAAGAGACTACCGATTTTGTAAAGTCAACAACATGCTACTAAAATGAATTGCAATTACAGCAGCTCGTTAAGGTTTTCACTTTTACAAACTGCTTATTATTACTTCTTTACAGAAAAGGTACGACTGATAATAAAACACACATTTAGACTTTTTGCCGAGTTTTCCGGCCCAGACATATCATTACTTTTAAATATACTTTGAAGTGGCAGAAAACTTTGATCATGATAGAAAATTGTTGGTTGTCCTC